>JAFMOD010000933.1:848170-866064 GCA_019802435.1 Corydoras maculifer
GAAAAGGGGGCTGAATAATTTTGCACATCGCACTTTTCAGTTTTTTATTTGTAAAAAAATTGTTGATTCATGTATAACTTTCATTCCACTTCACAATTGTATACCACTTTGTGTTGGTCTTTCACATTAAATTCCAGTGAAATATATTTATGTTTGTGGTTGTAATGTGACAAAATATGGCAAAGTTCAAGGGGTATAAATACTTTTGCAACCCACTGTAAATATTCTCACAGTTTTAATTAGGCCATAGGTGCTAAAGAATTGTTTTTAAAATTTGAAAATTTAGACATTGTTTAAAAAACTGACAGTATTGTTCTTTGATATGTCTATATTTTCTTATTGCAGATTCAGGTACAACAATGGGGTAGATGCAGTAGCGTAATGAAGTCAGGCTTCATCATAGCAGGAACAACTGCAAGTTTTTAAGCACCATAGCTATTTCTGCCTGGCTTTGCTGCTGATGCAATCCTCCAACCTTACTGCAAACAGTGAAACCAGGACTGATAATTAGTGGCAGTAGTCTAAAACACAACAGCTGACTTCTCAATTGACAAAAATGGTAGAAAGTTTGATAACAAAAAAAAAATCAGATCAGAATCAGAAGTTCTAAAAGAAAATAAAATCCACCAAATTATCAAGACAAATATATTAGATTAGTCATTTATTTATTGAGAAATTAATCAGTGTTACATATTGGTGAGGTAAATGCATGTGAACCATTAATGCTGTCAAATAATTTAAAGATGAAATTGGAATCAGGTGTGTTTAATCAATCGGTTAACAATAAAGTGTGATTAAATACCAGCTTTATATAAAGAATGAAGAATGGTTACAAAAACTTAGTTTGAACTAATTCAGTAAGACCATCATAGCCTTAACCAGGAGTAATTGGCCAACACAAATATTTATTTTTTTGGAATGATACAAAAGAATCAAAAGTAACATCTAAGCAACTAAAGGCATTTTTCTACCTTGGATAATGTTAACTATTAACTATTAACTATCAACTACTAACTGCTGTTGTGCATTATGCTCCTGAAGGTGGACACATGAACATTAAAACTGGCCAATGTGAGAAAAGGTCTTTAGTTGTTTGAAAGTTATCTTGCGTTGTTTTGTGATTCCGACATGCCTTGTTATTGGCATGATCTTTGTTTGGAAAAACTCTGGGGTAAAGTAATAATGGTCTGACAGTGGGTTGGTGAGAAAAGTCTCTTAGGAATGTTCTAGACTAATAAGAATCAACAACTTTTTTAGTTTTTTTACTTCATATAATTATAAAATTGCACAAATATGCTGTGAAATCAGAATGATATTTCCCTGTTATTCATATGAAACAGGGTGCCCACTACCATCAGACTGCAATCCCTAAAACATTAATTCATTCTTTCATACATTATCTTCCGCTTTATCCTCTATTAGGGTTGCGGAGGGGTTCCCCATGCCCATCCAGGGGAAAACGTCTCGGGCTCTGGGCAGATACACCCTGGACAGGGCGCCAATGTATCGCTGGGCACACACTCACTTACACAAACACACTCTATAGGGGGCAATTAGGAGAACTTAATTGATCCATGTTTTTGGACTCTGGGAAGAAACCGGAGAACCCGGAGGAAACCCACGCGGACACGAGGAGAACATGGAAACTCCACCCAGATAGGGATTTGAACCGGGAATCCCTAGTGCTGAGAGGCGAACGTGCTAACCACTAAGCCACCCTGACTAAAACAATTGACTTTAATTTCACCTTTAAAATATTTGCTTATTCTAAACATTTAGATGATTGATGGTTTGTTTATTTAGGACAAAGATCCCCTCATAATGCCGAAATCATATGTTATTTTGTTTTATATTATTAAAATATTATTATTGGAGGAGGGTGCAGTTTTTTTTCTTAAATTCAGTGGTGGTAATTCAATAATAGAGCTGCATTTTGTAATATTTACCCATATCTGACCTGTGTCATTGCATGCAAAATCCTAAAACAGCCTTCACACAATCAACTGCCAATTTTAAATTCTAAAGTATTAGCTATAATCAGCACAACAATCACAATGTGCTGACCTCTGACAGTGTCTCCCCCATTAAGCAAAATAAGTTATGATTTGCATTCTACACCACTATAGTTGCAGCGATTCCCCAAAACGGAAAATGTGAGTAAAACTGATTTGCATGCTTTATTTTAATTGAAATAGACTTTAATCACCTTACTGCTACTTATTGTCTATTAACCATTTGAGTTGGTTAACTCAAATGGTTAAATTATGTAAAGAGATGAACAATATAATGAACAATATAAAAGTACTGAATAATAAAATAACATATCTAACTAGGATCCCTGTATTTAACTAATCATTTTCAAGTGACTATGTTCCTACACTGGTTTTGTACACAGTTTAATCAAAAAAAAATATTATCAATCATATACATAAATTTAACACCTTTTTAAATTTTGTTACATGGGAGCTCTAAATAAATCTAGTTATTACACTGCTGCTACCAAACTTTTCCATGACTCTTCTTTACACCACCCACACATTACTGCACTTTGTCTTTTATTACCGAATGCTGGAAATCTTTATGTATGACAGTCTTCGAATATAATAATGTGTGAAACAATTATTTTACTAGTTCAATGGAATGAATAAGTAAACATGTAGGTTAATCCAAAGGTGACTGTAACATGTAACGTTGCTTCCTTTGCAGAAAACGCACTTAGACATTGGGATGCACTGTAACAGACCTTTGCATTTTTTGCTGCAGCAGAAAAGATCAAACCTACAGCAGTCTGACATAACCTAGCTACGATGTATAAATGAGTCCCAGGAGTTTAGACATAGCCTAATTATAGGTAATTCAGAAAGGGAAGCAAGTAATAAGGAAATATCAATATTTAGTGAGAATATTAGTGCAGGCATGCACTTATAGTGCACCGGCTTTGATCGGAGGTTGTTTTGTGAATGGAAAGGCAGAGCTTATAAAGTGAAGGAGCTAATTAGCTCATCTGCTGTGTGTTCTGTTGATTGTGTCTGTGAGTATGTGCAGGGAATAAAAGGAATTGAAAAAGTTTACAGAGTGCAGAAGACTGAAAGTGAATGTAACAGAGAAGAGTTGACACCCAATTTGCATTGTTGTGTTGCCGTTTCTGTCTGAAAACACATTTTATTTAGGCAGTCTAATAAAAAGTGGATTTTATTGTTTGTAGCAATGAAAGCCGTTTTGAATTCAGAATGTGCCTATTTTTAATGTCCTGGCTACCCATACCTGCAAAGTTTGCTTTACTCTGCAAGTCCCTGTTACGCTGTTAATCCACACAAAGCAGATTTTATTAAGGTGGTGAAAGATTCTCAGCACTGCAGTGACACTAAAATAGTGGTGGAATAAGTGGGTTGGATACATGTGTTGCTGAAATATAACATTCATTGACACTGTGGCACAGAAAATATTCGACGTCGACTCAATAGTTGGGTCAATAGACAATAGTCATGAGCATCATGTTGGCAGTGAGCACTGAGGAATTTGAGAAAGGCTAACACAATCTGGTCAGCAAAAAGCAATACAATATTGTTAAATGTACAAGGTAAAAAGGTAGGTGTCCAAATTAACAGCACTGCCGTGTCTAAACTATTAATACACACAGACACCACCACCTTGTCGGTGGCACTGCATCAGTCAGAATCATTTTATTAAGGTGTCCAAAAAAATGCATGTATGTGTGTATGTGTGTAACACTTCATGTTGAGTGTTTGCCATTTTTGGATACAATTTTTATGAAGTACTGAAAATACACTCATTAATCAGTGTTCTTTTGACAAAAACTTAAGCCTTTTAGGGTAAACATCATTACTGCCTTCTTACCATATTGAAATTCATACACAGAATAATATAATGCAAAGGCTGTGTTTACTAGAATGTCATAGTTGTGTTGCATTGGTTGTGTTAAATTTACTGTTTACGTACTGAAGAGATAAATAAGTTAAGAGCATTTTGCAATTACATTAAAAACAAATTAACATGTGATAATGAAAAATAAAAAATGGTAGTACATTTTAAGAGAACCACTATACAGAGTTGCTTAAAAGTTTTAAATTCTCAAAAAAATTCTATATATTTGTATAACTTAAAACATTTGATTTTTTGTTTCAGGGCACCAAATGCTGGATGAAATATGTTGTTGTCAAATCCAACCACATCAGAAAAAAACACATGAGAAAAACTAAGATTTATTAAACAAAGCTTTAAACAAAGTCTTAGTTAATTAGTTCCAACAATAAGTCCTGTTCTATTACCATTACAGCTAATGCTGAAAGTCGAGTTGTATTTCTGCAATAAGTTTTAATTGGCTGAAAATGTCCACTCATCAAAAGTGTAAAAGCCTCCAATCAGAAATTTGATTGGTTGAAGCAACAGGGTGATGATATACACTTATTTAATGCTAGCGGGCCTGGAATTTTTATTCTGAAGACATATGCAGAAATATTTAAAACCCTGGCAATCATTCATTCATTGGCATCCAATTAATCCTCTACTAGTGTCACGGTGGGGTTCCCCATTCCCATCCAGCGGAGAATGTATTAGGCACTGGGCAGATACACCCAGAACAGGGTATAGATACACCCAGAACAGGGCACACACTCACTCTCTTACACACACATACACACACACACACACACTCTATATAGGGCAATTTAGAGCATTACTTATATGAACCCATGTTTTCTGACTGAGGGAAGAAACAGGAAAAACCACAGAGAAAACCCACACGAACACGGGGAGATCATGGAAACTCCATCCTGATTGGAATTCAAACCTGAATTTCAGCCTCTGAGAAGCAGAAGTAACCACTAAGCTACCGTCCCTGGCAACCTATGGTTGCTAAAATGTGATTGGTTAAATGCTTTAATAAGAAAATACACATCTGGAGGTGGTGCAACGAGGGGAAACACTATGAAAGGTAGCAGACAGACCATTTGGAATTATTTAATAAGTATTAATGGACATATTATAAGTAACATCAGTCTTTGATTCACATTTTTTAGGCCTTCAGAGTAGGCCTTGAAGGTGCCGACAGCCCGCCTCTGATATTAAGGCTATGTTATAAAGTACTAAATAAATATGAATGAATAACTGGAGCTAATGGCCATAAGTGAATAGCTGGGAAACAGAAAAGACTGAAACTCGCCCCAACTAAAGCTCTCCAAATTTAATTGCTCCAGTGCTTTGCAACACTGAATATATCCATTTACCATACTTCCAATCATCTTATTGTACGTCAATTTAAAACATTGTATATGCCCCGTATGATGATTTAATATATAGAAGCTGCAACCTACCTGGTGCCACAAACAATCCAAATAAGTGTAACAAACTGGTATTATTTAAACAGGGTGGAACAGTGAAACATTGGAACATTGGAGATGAGAGGATCTGCCAGTCCAGTGTCATATAAAAATGAGTAGCACCTAACTAATCTATTAGCTCACAACACATCAATTTAAAACACCACAGTGACTTTGATCCACACAGCAGTAGAGAGAGACCCGTCAGTTTTGAAACCAAAACCACAGGGCTTGTACAGTCACCATGGGACCTCCCCTCCTTCCTCATTTTACATATTTGCATATTTGCATTACATATTTTCTTTTCTAATCTAAAGTGAGTTCTGTGTCTTTCATGCAAATTTTAAGCTCAGCACTGATGTTGTACTGATGCTCTTGAGCTTGAAAAAAATACAGCTGTGTAGCTGCTTTCAAATCAAGAATGTACCAAATTGTATATTAATTTTAGATGGTTCCGTTATCAAATTTCTTCAATAATGTCTAAAATGCTAGTCTTGTGCCTATATATCAATTTGAAATGGAAACACACTGTGGAAAATGACAGAACCTTCAATATTAAAAAAGTGGGGGTACCAGCTATTTATCCCATTCTTGTTCAACCTTCATACCTGCTGCAACAAAAATTCCTGGAAGAGAATTCCTGACTGTTGTTTCTACTTGTTTCTATCTTGTGTCTTTATGAGTGCAATAGTATATTTGTAAATGTCACATTGCAAACATTTTATCTTTTTAACCCCACCATGATTTATGACTTATTTTGAATCTAGCTTTGATTTGTTCTGGTCTAATTACAGCCCAACCTCCTTCAGGGCTAAAAATGTTGGTAATTTGGTATACTATATCCCTAATTAGGGGCTTGTTGCACTTTGGGATCTGGACCAAAGACCTGACCTTTAGAACATGACAATTGTCCTTAAAATGTCCCATTTCCCTTAGACGCCAGCAAGTTGGGTTGGGCTTCATTTTAGCCCACTTTGTTGTTGATCTTACCAACTTGTGGATCAGACAGTACAAACAATTTTTGGACCCTCCTACATTGAAATGACACCTGGGTGAGTGACAAGAAAACCATACAGATATGTATTTATCTGCTTCCGTGCATTCAGCCATCTGGTCCCCTACTAGTGTGATGGCCTTATTTAATAATGCCGGGAGGGGGAGTATGGGGTGTCACTGAACCAGGTATTCTGTTTCTCTGGGTAGCTATGTGGCAAACTGCTCTAGCTCCACAAAACTGACATCAGCTTAGTCATCACAGTTGTTTATGAGCATGAGAATAATATTGGTATATTATATATATATATATATATATATATATATATATATATATATATATATATATATATATATATATATATATTACTTCACAGAACAGGAATTGGTTCTGCACACAGAGGTTTTTGCCAATGCACTGTTGGACCGCCTGCCATTTTTACTGCCAGTTGTTATGTCACTAAATAAGCCTCTTCCAACAATGGTGGTAGTAGCCGCACTTGCCACTGGTTCTCCATTTATTTTCTGGTGACTAACCAAACAATTTAAAACCTTTCTCTTTTTTACATGGTAAAATACTTAGTGCAGAATAAAGTCATTCTGTATTACATTACATGCATTTTGCAGTAAGTTATTAACCTGTTCTGAATGCAGCCATGCAAGCCCAGGCCATAACACAACCCTCACCATGATTTACAGATACGCTTTTAATTTTACATGTTTGACAAATTTCAGTCCATCCTTTCATTTTTTACTGCTAATTAATGGTTTCTATCTAGTACATCCTTTAAACATCCTTTTTCTGTTTAACAAGTTCTATTTGGAGCCCATAAAGGGACATGAGCAAATATATATATATATATATATATATATATATATATATATATATATATATATATATATATATATATATATATATATATATATATATATATATTTAGGGACATGAGTAAAAAAATTTAATTTATATACTCGTGTCGTGCTCACCACTTATTAAGTAGTGCGCACAGGTTATTATCTGGTGAGCATCACATCCTAGTCACGCATGCGTACGTGTCCATGTGACTGTGTACTATATTGTGAATGTTTTACATTTGAACCAAATCGGAAATGTAAATCAATAGATTCCCGGAAGATTCTTAGAATGCATCTTTTTTTCAGTACGTGTAGCTGCGGAAGAATACTTTGGTTATTTTCATCTCATCCTAGACATGTACACTTAATCTCATCAAGTACAATGGCCTGTCTTTCAAAATAAGAAATTATTTTCATGTTAGATAGCTAAAGTTGGCACAATAAAGCGCATGATTAGAAGGTAAAATAAATCAAATACGGTTATTCAATTAAATCAGACTGTGAAATCCAGTCGTGTTATCACCAGGTTTAACTCCAATGCTTGACTGTTGGGGTAAAAGGGGGTAAAATGTGTTTGGGTAAAATTCCCAAGCAACAAGCAACGGGGAGAACATGCAAACGAGGTTTGGTCGAACTCAGCACTAGACGGCATTCCGGTGTTACATTCCTATAAACATTCCAAGAAAGAAATGTTTATTTATATTCATGTTCCTTATTTATCTGTAGATCTGTCAAACAGCCATTAGTCAGAGAGCGCATGTTCCAGTGTAAACGCTATCATTGTAACAGCACGTCATATCTGTTTATTGTCAGATTATGTATCACTAAATATCTTGTGCCTTGTGTTGCTCTTATCGACAGCTCACGGATTTGTGGTAACATCCCTTTTATATTTTATGTATTTAAAACGTAAAGATAAAAGTAGACATTTAACAAAATAATTGTTATTAAATCAATCAATCTAACAGATCATACATTTGCCTTTAAATTAGGTGGTTTATTGTTTTATCTGCAATAGCTATTACTGCAATAATAAATTGCAATTATTTTAGATGTTGTGCCACAGTTGGCAGCACTCTACTTATAGTAAAAGGTAACTGGTTCAATTTGAGTGGAGTTTGCGTGAGTTTTATTCAGGCGCTTCAGTTTCTTCTGAAAGATTGTAAGCCATGACCCCTAAACGCATAGTACTTTTCTCCTTTAGTGGTTTAAATAACTTTACCCAGAATGTTAAGGGGATATAAAATGACCAAAGCACTTCACCTAAAAAAATAAATATGTCAAACTAAATAGTACACATACATAACTGACACATGGACACCAGCAACATCATGCAAATCTGTGCCTGACAGGACAGCATCTGGCTGTAACTCCTCACAAATCCAAAGTGACACATCTTTCCAATTGATAGTGTTTTTTCTTCAAAGCTTTTTTTCTGATTCTATTCTTTACTGAGTATCTGTATTGTGTTCTCCATTCAACAAAGCTATTATAGCTTGTCTTCATAATTCTACCCTGTCAGTTATCAAGCAGAAGTATGCTTTTGTTCACTTGTATGGGTCACAGAAAATAAAATGCAAATGCTTTCCATTTTCAGCCTGCAGTGGCTGCTTTTTGTTTTAGGCTGGGATGCCCATTTTAAGCTGGCAAACTCAAATTCCAGCTCAACTTTATAAGCTCACAAGCCACACATCAAGTGTCTGAGAACTCATCAAGTTTTAGACATGCCAGCTTTTCACAAACTTTTAAATAATTGGTTAGGGCACATTTTGTGGTAACCTTGAATCTAGTAGCAGGCATGCATGGCCAACTAATGATGCACAGATGGTCATTAAAGCAACAGAATATATTCATATTTACATAAGGTGAGTTTCCTATGAAAATACTAAAGGCATAGCATTTGATACTAATATTCTACTTCGGGGAGCAGTCTTATATCTTAAGGGCCTCTCTTAGAAAAAAAATTAAAAAATGTAAGCTTAAATTTTGACTGAATTTTAACTTATATTTAATTATGATGAATGTCATCAATATATTTTAATGACAACATAATTTTTTTATTATATCATCTCCATTTACAATATAAATTTCAACCTGCATTTCTAAAATTACAACTTTTAGTTTTACATACTCAAGACCACCAAAAAAACTTTTTTTTAAACATATTATTAAAACATATTATTAAAGTTGTGGATTATTTTCAGTTTTGAGGTGACACTAACATAGCTGAATTGTTGGGAATCAGCACAAATGTGTTGTGTGTTTTTCAATACATAATTTATGTTTTATTATGTCATAATTGGTAAGCACAGAGGTGTTTTGCGTCTGTGTGCTGGTGTAAATGTGGGGGTTGGGGTGGGTTGTTATATGCATAGCAACAGTGAACTATAACCTGAGGGTTATGCTGGGACAGGGGTTTTGTCCACATGTTTTCTAAGCTTTATTCTTAAAGCAATGTCAAGTTAGCATGGCTGCTTTAACCTAAGACTTAGGAGGAAGATAAAAACCAACAAGGTTCTTCTTCAGAAGTCAGTGTACTAGCCCAAGGGTAGACCCAAACCTAAAGTAAAGATACATAATAGGATCACAGCATCTCTATTTTTTCTGACTCTATGCACTGACATCCGCTTTCAATCATAAATAAATTTCAATCATAATCGCCCAGCTCCACATCACACGTCCACTCACAAGCGGCAAGTACATATGCCCTTTCTTGCCTTGTTCTGATTTTGAAAAAAAAATCTCCCCATGGGGATTAATAAAGTATTCTGATTGTCCTCTGCCACAGAAATAATTAGTGGAACCTCCGGCAGGTGCATCAATTACATTCCTGACCTCCTTGGTTCCATCTCCCCTCCCACCTGGCATTCATTCATGCCGCCACCACAGAGTTGTTTAATACATTGGCATGTGGAATTTTATTTATAATATTTTCTTTTATATATTACATTGAAACAAGCTTTTACAGATTTAGTTCTACTCATGCATACTAAATGATTTAATGTCTATTTACCTTAAGACTTGACCTTTGATTTTAATTCACTGTAAAAAATAAATAAATAAATCCATTAAAATTTTACATCACTAAAAATTCTATGTTACTGTGCGCACAGATTTAATTCATTATGGAAATCCACCAGATGTACATAGGGCTCTGCCAAAATATCTGGGCTGTTTTAATGTGTAAGTGAGAAATCACTTCTGTCCAACCCTCGAAAGAAAAAAATAAACAATAAGGTGGAACAATAATATAATGTGTGTGTGTGTCTCTAAGAAAGTTCACAAAAAAGTGAGTGGACACATTGTTTAGGAAGTCTTACATCACCATCCAACCATGCCAGTGCAACACACACTAACACACCCACCACCACCACCACCACCTCATATATAGTCGATAACATCCATTTAGCATTAATTTATGTTTAGGATAATCTTACATGGAGAAAAATTAAAGGTGGTAAATAAGCCTTCTAAATGTCAATTCAATATAATAGTTATTTAATTAATGCATAATGTATTAGTTTTCAAAAAACTGGTACTCTGGCTACTGCATGAGCTTAGAATCTCTGTCTTTTAATTATTATGAGCTAATCATATAATCAGTCAATCTTCTTTAAGCTTGAATTTCACTGTGCTTCAGTGTGATAAGACTAATAATAATGGGTCTTATTATATAGTAAAAAACAAACAAACAAAAAACATTAAAGTAAAATAAGATTAATTAATAACGTGTCTTAGTATCTTTATTTTCTATCAGTCATTTATCAGTCATCAGTCATAATCCAAAAGTTTGCTAGCTATAACCAAAATCCTGTAGAGAGAGATTTTCTTTAAATTCTTCTCCCCTGGATGGGCATGGGGAACCCCCCACGACCCTAATATAGGATAAAGTGGAAGTTATGAATGAATGAATGAATCTTTACACGAATGTACTCGAAAGTTTTTTTTTATGTAACTCAAATATCAGTGATGCTTAAAAATCAAAGAAAACAGGATAACGAATAAACCTTACTTTTGATTAATCTTCACTTCATCAGTTCACAGTCATCATTGTTACACTCGCCTACCCAGAGATTGAAGCAGCTGCGCATAGGAAGCGCAGAGCCGTCGCGTTCTAACGCGCTGAAGGGAGCCAGGCACGCAGGTAGCAGGGAAATGGAATTTTATTAAAGGTGTAGTAACACCACAAAACAAAGGCAACCGACGAGTGAACAAAACATAAACCACGAAGTGCACCGAGTACAGGGAAAGAAGGAAATAAATACAAACGAAAACCAATCACGTGCACAAAACCACCAATGAACAGAAAGAGACAATTAAACAAACGAAATGACATTAATTAAAGTAAATTAACAAACACAGAACAGGTGCCCTAGGCACCCGTTACAGTACCCCCGCCCCTACGGTCGCGCAACGGGAGGAAGCGACCAAGAAAAAAATAAATAAATAAAATAAAAATCCCGGGGGGGAAGGGGGGGGGGTCCTCCGCCCTCCTCGAGCCCACTGGCTATGCAGTTTGGTGGGCGCCCTCTGTGGACGAGGTGAGGGAAGCGCCCTCTGGCAGTGCAGTTCGGTGGACGCCCTCTGCAGATGAGGCGTGGGATGTGCCCTGTGGCTTTATGTCGAGGTGGACGCCCTCGGCGGATCAGGAGGGAACCACACCCTCTGGCTGCGCAGTTCGGTGGACGCCCTCTGCGGATGAGGCGTGGGATGTGCCCTGTGGCTTTATGTCGAGGTGGACGCCCTCGGCGGATCAGGAGGGAACCATGCCCTCTGGCTGTGCAGTTCGGTGGACGCCCTCTGCGGATGAGGCGTGGGATGTGCCCTGTGGCTTGATGTCGAGGTGGACGCCCTCGGCGGATCAGGAGGGAACCANCCTGTGGCTTTATGTCGAGGTGGACGCCCTCGGCGGGTGCGGAGTGGGCCACGCCCTCTGGCTGCGTGGCGAGGTGGGTGCCCCCGGACCTCGGGCCGGGCGGCGAGCGGCCCCCGGACCTCGGGCCGGGCGGCGTGCGGCCCCCGGACCTCGGGCCGGGCGGCGTGCGGCCCCCGGACCTCGGGCCGGGCGGCGAGCGGCCCCTGGACCTCGGGCTGTGCGGCGAGCGGCCCCTGGACCTCGGGCTGGGCGGCGTGCGGCCCCTGGACAACGGACTGGGCGGCGTGCGGCCCCTGGACAACGGACTGGGCGGCGAGCGGCCCCTGGACAACGGACTGGGCGGCGAGCGGCCCCTGGACAACGGACTGGGCGGCGTGCGCTGGGTGGACCTCGGCGGGCACGCACGCTGGGTGGACCTCAGCGGGCACGCACGCTGGGTGGACCTCGGCGGGCACGCACGCTGGGTGGACCTCGGCGGGCACGCACGCTGGGTGGACCTCCACCTCGGGATCGCCATCCTGCACACAGTAAAGGTACACCCCCACCGCTACACCAAAGAACAGGGCAATCTCTGTCTCAGACTGCCCCGGATTCACCCCATTGCCGGCACACTCCTCCATATTAATGGACATGAAATTAATAGACCTCTACCAGATCGAGGCCATCCTCAGCACGGAGCGCTTCATACCCGTACCTCCACATAAACTAATCATCAGAGTCATACCACTCTGATATCACTACATCGGAGCCGTCCTTACGGCTCTGGGACGGCGGGCTGCGCATAGCGGCGCACTTGCGGTCACGACGGAGGGCGCCGCGAGTACGAGGCTATACGCTATACGGCCCCCGCAAAGAAAAATTTTAAAATGAGCTTACCTGGGCTCTGGACTCCCCAATTGAATGGCACTTCGTGATGTTACACTCGCCTACCCAGAGATTGAAGCAGCTGCGCATAGGAAGCGCAGAGCTGTCACGTTCTAACGCGCTGAAGGGAGCCAGGCACGCAGGTAACAGGGAAATGGAATTTTATTAAAGGTGTAGTAACACCACAAAACAAAGGCAACCGACGAGTGAACAAAACATAAACCACGAAGTGCACCGAGTACAGGGAAAGAAGA
Organism: Corydoras maculifer; assembly: GCA_019802435.1. Taxonomy (NCBI): domain Eukaryota; kingdom Metazoa; phylum Chordata; class Actinopteri; order Siluriformes; family Callichthyidae; genus Corydoras; species Corydoras maculifer. The sequence continues at coordinate 861,352 of JAFMOD010000933.1, forward strand.
AAATAAATACAAATGAAAACCAATCACGTGCACAAAACCACCAATGAACAGAAAGAGACAATTAAACAAACAATATGACATTAATTAAAGTAAATTAACAAACACAGAACAGGTGCCCTAGGCACCCGTTACAATCATACTGTAAGTGATTAGTGTTAAAATGGACCTCAATGAATTACTTCATATGTTTATGTTACATCCACACTGCTTCAACAAGAACAAATTCTTGAGTTACTAAATTATTTAATAGTTTTGATAAAGACATAACATCTGACAGTGCTAGGGGGAAAGGATAAAACCAAAAGTGTGTTGAGCCTGAATGCAGCTGGGTATTCACAGTTTTGGTTTACCTTTATTTCTTTTCACTTAGCCACAAAGCATGGGGCTTTCTCCAGTCCGTCCATTGAGACCAATTATCTCAGCATGGGTTTGTGTGTGGTTCCTGTGCCTTATCCAAACCACATTATAGAAAACACAGTGACAAGCATGCCATCTTTATTCTGCACTTGCACTGCTGAAAACAATCATACAGGACAAGATTTGCTTGAATAATAAACAGAAAATGGAGCCAAAAATATTATTAAAGTTTTTTTTTCATAACAATTTTATCTGTAAACATGAATGGCACTATTTATGATAAGCATTTCATGCTGAAATATTGAGAGGATAATAAAGCTAGACAAATAAAATTATAATTTTGGTTTTAGGGAAAAAAATCTAATTTAATAAACCAATTTTTTTTTTAACAACCCGTGGATTTGTGATCTGTTACATCAGCGCTAGCCTGTGGATACCGGGGTTCCACCGGGGAGCGACCTCTAACCAACAATTTCATCTTGCTCAAATAATGTACTATTAAAGCTAATTTTAAATCACAAATTTTTGAATCTTGCTTTATGACAACAAAAAATGCAAGTTACTTGCTACAAATGAGCAGCTTTTACCAACAGAAGCTGCATTATTGTGTATTAAAAAAAGGCATTAAATACAAATGGAATTCATTTACACTAGCAATTTGCGCTTGTAAACATTTCTGCAAAAAATAAAATTGTTAAAGAACTGATGAAGAAGAAGGTCTAAGACCAAACCTTGCTGTAAACCTGGCAGGAGCACAAGTTGTGGCAATCACTATTTATGAGAAATTATTGTAGTGATGGTAACCATTGTTTCTTTCGTTACCTGCAAAACATTAAAGCTTTCTCCTTTTATATCCAATTATATGAATTTGTAGTCAAGTGTTTATGGTCGTCTTTATATAATAAGTCTTACTACTTATGTACTTACTACACCGGTGTGTAAGAAAATTACATTCTATATCTTTTGGAATTAAAAAATCAAAAATATTTCTTAACTTGCATTTTTGACTTTTTGTTCTGATATGCTTAACTGTTCTGGTTACAACTCAGAGACAAAACGTGGCAAATAAATGACGTCATCTGCATACCTAAATGTACTACATGACCACAAATGGGCACAAAAGAAGAAGACCCTCTAGGGATGATCAGCTCTTCTGTTATAATGCACCTCTAAATAGATATAAATCATTTAAAATTAAATAAATTCACTAAAAATTCAAACTAAAAGGAATTTAGCAGGTTTTTTTCATGTTTAATAAATCAGAATTTTAAATATGTTTATCAGGCTCCTATCGAAATGCTTAAATACATCATGTTAATCTTAAACCTTTGTTTAACTGACCAGAGGCAAGTCGGACAATATAAATTCATCAGTCAAAGTGCTAAAAAAATTACCAGAAGCTTGGAACACTGTCTTTACAATGGTAAGCCTCCCTGGCCCCAAAAGCAACAAAGCAATAATATAAACAGAGAGTGACGCCACAATAAGTGGCCCTTTTCTGCTACACAGAGGACAAGTCATGCTGGAATATGAAGATTATTATGCCCTGTGGGTCTCACATGGAAAGCTTACTGTGAGGACTGTTATATTTGTCAATACCTTTGTGTGTTGTCTTATATGTATTTACTGTCCACATGATTTATTGGTTTGAAGTTGGTGAGAATTTCAAAGAGGAGTAGGCTAACAGATTTTTCTTCATATTCCCGGGACCTATAAGGCATTGTGATAGCTTGTGTATTAAATCAGTGTTTGCTTGTTAAACCAATTCAATTTTGGTGCTAAATAATACCCTAAACAACTGTGTGCTACATTAATTCAAATTAGGCCAATGGTACGTTTAAGATTTTTAAGATTGAATGATTATGGAAATAGAAGTGAAAATAAATCTGTGTTCATTTATTCAGAACTGTTCAGGTACAAAAAACTGTTAAAACATTTTAAAAAGTATGTATGTGTTGCATTTTTTGCATATTAACACTTTTCCTTGAATGAACCAGAACTTATAATAAATTAATAAAAAAATGTTGTAAATGAATTATAGAATTGTGTATTCATTTTCCTATCTGTGTATCTTAATTAGGATTGTAAGGAGTTCTAAAGCACATATCTCAACGCTTATTTAGCAAATGCCACGGACAGGTCACCACATGCACAATAGAAAACACATACACACACACACTCATTTTTATTCTCACATAGTGTTAGTTTTTATGCATCTCCAATTTACCTGACATGCATGTCTTTGGTTTGTGGGAGCTCTGTGAGGAAATTCATACAGCTGGGGAAAACCCACACAAAATGACTCAAGCTGATCTTCCAGAAGTTGAACCGGGAAGCTTGCTGTGTGACAAATTACAATGTGACAATACTATTCTCTGTGCCATCATGCTGTGCTCATTTTTTAATAGTGCAACTTATGTTAGAAATCCTCAAAAATTATTATAGTACGAGATGAAGAATGATATGAGTAAAAATGCCATAAGCATGTATTTTTATTACAGTAAATGACTGTAAATGATGCATGACAAAGTCTCACAACAAATGAACATAAAACCCAACATGAGATGTAAAAGGGTGGAGATTGTAAAAAACAACATAATATGCACATGAGATAGGAATGGACAATTACAATGCTATAATAAACAAACCCAAGTAACAAGTACCCCCACAGATGGGCATGCACTATTATTGAAAATGCCTCTATATTTAATTACAGTATTACATAAAGATCATTTGCATATGCAGAACATAACCATTGCTTGAAAATCACCTCATTTTACTTGAAGGAATTAGGCAGAGTATTTGCGTTAACAAATGTCCACTTAAAACATTTGGCTGCCATTGCTCTGTAAACTGTTGAATGCAGTCACTCAGTATATTTTTTATAGATTGTTGGATTATTGTCTATATTGTAATGTCCTGAGTTTATTTACCATGTTATTATAACCGCCAGCAAGAAAGTCCTATTAACCATGCCATGTTTATTTATACTAAGTATATACTAAGTATATACTTATGCGTAGAGTTTGCATGTTATTCCTGTGTCTCTGTTTTTTTCCTCCCTCAGCTTAAAGGGACATTTTACATTTTCAGATGTAAACATTTCGTCTAAATCTTTAGTTTTAGGAAATATTGAAGCAAACCCTTAAAATGTAAAAATGCATTTAAAGTTGGTGGTGCGGTTAACAATGAACTTAACTACACACTTAAATAAGTAAAATATCATAGGCTTATATGTTGGAAAACCACTGTTCTTTATTTTTTTTATTGTGTATAAGATATCAATCTAAAAGGTAACAAGTAACTAAATTTGTTGCATAATTATAAAAAAGTAAAAAGTACAATAAGCTAAGATGATAACAGTTTATAGTACTTTGTGCATGATAACAGCAGAAGAATGATAACAACTTCAAAGATATTACAGTTAAAACAGCAAATTTGAGAGAAATTTAATCCAAAGCTAAACTAATTCATGTTCACAGGGCACAGCACACACAGTGAAAGAATGCACCCATGGCATAAATGCCATATGTTGTGCTCCTAGTTTCTCTTGCACTTGCTGTGAAAGCATCTCTTAAAGTATTCCCATGTGGTCTCAGCACTTTTTTAAACTATATATATATTTTAATAAATTTGTTACACACACACACACACACACACACACACACACACACACACACACATATATATATATATATATATATATATATATATATATATATATATATATATATATATATATATATATATATATATATATATATATATATATATATATATATTTATTCATTCATTCATTCATTATCTTCCGCTTTATCCTCTATTACGGTCGCGGGGGGTCCCCCATGCCCATCCAGGGGAGAACGGGCGCCGGGCAGATACACCCAGGACAGGGCGGCAACCTATCGCTGGGCATACACTTACTCACACAAACACACTCTATATGGGGGCAATTTGGAGAACTCAATTAACTTGATCCATGTTTTTGGACTGTTGAAGGAAAACGGAGAACCCGGAGGAAACCCACACGGACATGGGGAGAAATTGGAAACTCCACCCAGATGGAGATTCGAACCGGGAATCCCTAGTGCTGAAAAACGAACGTGCTAACCACTAAACCACTGTGCCGCCATATATATATATATATATATAGCCCAGCGATGGATTGGCGCCCTGTCCTGGGTCTATCTGCCCAGCGCCCGAGACGTTCTCCCCTGGATGGGCATGGGGAACTCCACCGTGACCCTAATAGAGGATAAGCGGAAGATAATGAATGAATGAATGAATATATATATATATATATATATATATATATATATATATATATATATATATATATATATATATATATATATA
>JAFMOD010000933.1:868378-899760 GCA_019802435.1 Corydoras maculifer
CTGTTCCATGTTTGGTCATTTACTTTAATTAGTCATTTAGTTTGTTTAATTGTCTCTTTCTGTTCATTGGTGGTTTTGTGCACGTGATTGGTTTTCGTTTGTATTTATTTCCTTCTTTCCCTGTACTCGGTGCACTTCGTGGTTTAGTTTATGTTCACTCGTCGTACCTGTGTTTTGTGGTGTCTCTACACCTTTAAAATAAATTCCAATTCCCTGTTACTTGCGTACCTGGCTCCCTTCAGCGCGTTTGAGCGAGACGGCTCTGCGCTTTCTATGCGCAGCTGCTTTATTCTCTGGGTAGGCGAGTGTAACAGTGTCTCACTGGTAAAAAAAAAAAAAATATATATATATATATATATATATATATATATATATATATATATATATATAATAAAGACATCTTATCTCAAACTCTCCATTTAACCCAACTCATCAACAAACAGTAATACATGTGGCTTTGGATGTATGAAAGTCTTTTTGATTTAGTCAGACTGGGGTACAGTGCTGTTATCACAGTTGAGTTTTTAATTAACTTAACGATACCATGTACCATGGCCATCTCAATTAATCACTCTTCCTTTGATGTTTGCAGGAATATAAGATTAGTGAGCAACGCCACTGCAACCTTAGCATATGTTCATAAGAAGTAGTTAAAACTGCCATGCTTACAGTTTCACCTCTTCCTTTAAGGTTTTTTATTGATGTTCTTGCACTTCAACAAACACTGAGAGTGTAAACAAACAATGGTTTGAAGTGATTTAATAATTCATTATGTGGGACTTGGTCTTTGGAAAGTAATTATTTTCTAGGCCTGTGTGACAGGACTGTTTCTGATGTGACCTGCTGTCTTGATCAAAAAGGAACACAGAAGACAGTAAAAAAACAAACACTCCCTATATCCTTTAAAACGTTAGAAGGTCTCAGACTAGAGACAGGAGTCTATTCAAAATAATGCCAGTGCTGCATTTCTTCTGGCTTATATCATGCCTTTGTGGGATGCTAAATATGACTACTTCCACTCTGGGGAAGCAGAGGTGTAGTGGGAAGTCATCTAAGGATACTCTCGCTTGGCTCACTTCCCTCCTGGATTATTTCATTTTATTTTATTTTTTTTTATCTGTCTGCACAGTTTTAACAACAGCATTTGTAGTATTATCCATGATAGAGAAAAAATGGAACTCAATGTGCTAAATTTTTATTACGAAAGATTCAACATATTTATGTTTGATGCACTGTGCTATTTCATGTATTTATTGACTGTGTAAAAAAAGACACAACAAAGCACTTTAATTTGATAAAAATCTGTTTAGTGATTTAAGATTTTGGGAAGCGATTTCTTTACATCTACATTTTTATTTTACAAGCACTTTTGCAAGGTATTAGATTTCAGATCAAAACTGCAGCTTAGTCTTTTGTTGTCCAATGGCGGAGTAACTAACAGAGAGACCCACCCCACCACCGGCTCTTTCTGTTAGGGGTCATCACAGTCGATCTTCATTTTGCCCTTCCCTAAATATTTTCCTAGATCATCCCAGTCACCTGTATGACCTCCCTTACCACATTCATAATCTCTGCCCTTTCTCCCCTTGTCCCACCTGGTGGCCGTATCATCAGAATACTTTTTCCACAAAAAATTTTCATCCTTCCTCTGCACATGTCCAAATCACCACAATATAACCTCCTTAACTCTTTCTCCAAAACATCCTATATGTCCTTTTTTCTCTAATAAACTTATTCTAATTGTATCCACCCTCATTTCTCCCAATCAAAATAGCAGCATCTTTGTCTCTGCTTCAGCCTTTTCAACAGTGCCACCATCTCTAAGCCAAACGAAATTGCATGCTTCACTTCTGTCCCCTGAACTTTTTCTTTCAACAGACTTACTCTTCTAATCTAATCTCATTATTTTCCAATTCATCATTCACTAGGGTTGCAGGGAGGTTGCCATGCCCATCCAGTAGAGAACGTTTTGGGTGCTATTCAGATACAGCAGGGACAGGGCACAAATTAGGCACACACACAAACACACACTCGACAGGGACAATTTAGAGGAGCCAATTCACCTTAAATCCATGTTTTTGGACTGTGGGATAAAAACACCGTGTGGAAACTAATCAGATCTAGTTTCAAACTTGGATCCCCAGTTCTGAGAGGTGGTTGTATTAACCACTAAACCACTGTGCCACCCCAACTCTTTAAAAAGCTAATTATTGTTAATATGTCTGTGGCTTGTCAATGATAAAAAGTTTTTTACAAATCATATTTGCCAATTTAGGGCGGCACATGGCTTAGTGGTTAGTACGTCCGCCTCTCAGCACTGGGGATTCCTGGTTTAAATCCGAATCTGGGTGGAGTTTCCATATTCTCCCTGTGTCTGCGTGGGTTTTCTCTGGGTTTTCCGATTTGCTCGCACAGTCAAAAAAACATGGATCAAGGTCAATAGAATTCTTCAAAGTGCCCCATATAGAGTGCGTTTGTGTGTGTGACTAGTGATAGATTGGCGTCCTGTCCTGGGTGTATCAGTAGAGGATAAAGCAGAAGATAATGGATGGATATCTGCCAATTTACTGCAGGCTGAATATAGGAGACAAAAATTTTTACCAGTGGAAATAGTGTAAACTGTTTTAAGTATAATGATTTATGTTCTAAAAGAATAGACCAATTGTAGTATCTAGTTGCTACTGAATTCACCTTGAATCCATGTTTTCGGACTGGGGGAGGAAAACGAATAACCTGCTAATGAATTTAAATGGTTAGACTAAATAATTGTTTTTGAAGGAATAAAGCAGTTTTGCATTAGAGGATATATGTTCTGTTACATTATAAAATGGATGGACAGTACTTAAAATAGTACTAATAGACGATATAAGTTTATTTATTAGAGTAGTTCCCATGAAACTGTATGTAATTCCATGCTTTTTGAGAGCCAGTTCTGTGTAATAAGTTCCACTTTTGGTGTTTGGGTTATCTTATGTAAGGTCACAGCTAAACGAGTAAAAGGGCAATTTTTTAATGCCATATATCCAAAATGTCTCATCTGAAGCAATTTTACCATCACTGTAAAATTCCTTACTTTAGCTGCTGGTGCATTAAGACATATCTCTGGTAGAAAATTCTTCCTCACTGCCTAGAAGCCAGAAGCGGTGCAGTCACTGAGCCATGTGTGAAATCAGCCCAGTGTGGGGTAAAGTGGTCATTCCCTATAGAGAGAGGGAGATGGGAAGAAGAAGAAGAAAAAAAATGGGGAGGGGGAGCCAATGCCTGCTTTATTCTCAATGGGGCTGTGTGAGCTGAGATAAGCTTGAGAAGCCACCAGGTAAAGAAACATCTGTACTGAGACATACAAAGAGGTAATGAACCAAATATTAAAGAAAGGAATGCAAGCACACACAAAAAAAGTGTGGCTGAAAAGTATTTAACCAGTTTTGATTTAGAAGTTTTACAGACATACTGGGCCTATATTGTGTAGTCATGATTTGAAGCTTTTCAATCTGTACTTACTGCTAAAAAAAAATCAAAACATTGCATTTTCCTTAATGCCTATATTTTATTTATCATGGCCCTTTGGTGAAGGCAGCACAGTGGCACATTGGTTAGAACTGATGAATCACTAAAAGGTTCCTGGTGTATTTTCCGGAAAAGGAAAATTGTCATTTTTCATTTGTATCTTGCTTGTACTTATTATCAGTCTGTGTAGGTTCCCTTCAGGAGTTCCTGTTTTCTTCCACATACTAAAGATAATATAAGTCAATCAAACTATTGTGATGGACTGGTAAGTAGCCTTAATTCTAATAAGTAGCTCAGAAGAACCTACAGGTGACTAGGAATTGATTTAAAGTACTTTTGCTTTGAGTAAACTGGGAAAATCCATAAGGACAATAGGAGAACATGGAAACCCACCCAGATCAGGATTTGAATCTGCATCCACAGTGCTGAGAGGTGGACATGCAAACCTCTAAGACACTGTGATATTCATTCATTCATTATCTTCCGCTTATCCTCTATTAGGGTCGCGGTGGGGTTCCCCATGCCCATCCAGGGGAGAACGTCACGGGGGCTGGGCAGATAGACCCAGGACAGGGCGCCAATCCATCGCCGGGCACACACTCACTCACACAGACACACTCTAAACGAGGCAATTTTTAAGAATTCAATTAACTTGATCCATGTTTTTGGACTGTGGGAGGAAACCGGAGAACCCGGAGGAAACCCACGCAGCCACGGGGAGAACATGGAAACTCCACCCAGATGGGGATTCGAACCGGGAATCCCTAGCGCTGAGAGGCGAACGTGCTAACCACTAAGCCACCGTGCCGCCATGACACTGTGATAAGGATATTGAAATTTTCTATATTGGTATAGAAGGGCTGCATTTCAACCTGAGTTCAAAAATCAGACAAGTGGATGTGTATAAATAAAAAAAAAGTTTCTCATTGTCAAATTTGCTACTAGTTTTCCATATTTGGTTACTGCAAAATTGCTCTTATAATTTAAGTTAGTTGATAATTACTTCTTTCTCATTGGAAAAGTAGAAAAAATTTAACTTATTTTGCTTTAATCAGATTTATGAATGCTGAGAAATACTCCACATTAAAATCTATGGCATTTTAAAGTAATTTGACATTATTTGTTTAAAGCGGTTGGAAAGTAATTTACCCTGTCAGTCCAATTAATCAATGTGTAAACAGAAATGCTAAGGAACTACAAGGACTCAACCCTTTGACAGGTGCAGCATACAAATTATTCTCTTAATGTTAAGGAAGGTCAGAGAAAAACAAACAAGCTCGAAGAATATTATATTAACTTAAAAGGAACGGGATAATCACACTGCAAAAGCAGACTAAACAAAAGTATATCTTTTAAACGTCATGTCACATTATTCTTCTTTAAATTGTATTTGTGGTAAGAAAATATGGTGGTAATCTTGGAAAAAGAATGAGAAGCAAAGAATTGTCTAAAGATATAAAAAAGCTAAATTATAAAGAAGTTTGGACGATCTCAACTATATGAAAATAGTTTTTTTTTTAAACATAAGCTGACCTGCAGACATACAGTTTTACCTACGCATCACTATCTTAATAAAATAGGGGTTTATGGTAGGAGACCAAAGACTTACTTAGGTTAGCACAGTGAAATTGATAACTGAGAACTTTAGAGCTGAGACATCAAAGACAATCATTTTAAGAGACCATAGTGTGAACAAAAGAACCTTTTGCTAAAGCATGTCTTTAAACTATTTACAGATATAAACTTGAGGTCATTTACATTACATAGAGTCAATTGAAATAAAGATTTAATAAATAATCTAAGAAACTTGAATCAATAGTTACAGCAGGAGTGGTTGTGTAAAATAAAATGTTAACATCTTTAAGACAGCTTTATAGTGTACATACACTATAGAAAATATATATCATCTATTTACTTATACTGTCTTATTTAAAGTCAGACTAACCTGTTTAAGTATTAAATTATTACTATAAGCTAAATGACAGAATATTGAGAAAGAGCTATTAGTGAATTCACAAGTTTACGTACACTAAAAATTATGAAAACTCATATAGTGAAAATCATGGTTGAGGAACAACCTTTGAGTTATATGCACTATATCTTGGTGTGATGTCATTGAAAAATCCTAAAAAAAAAAAATCAGCCAGAATATCAGATATTAGTCTAGTTCATCATTCGGTTCAATCTTCAGATGCCTTAAGTTGCTCAAAAGATGTTCAGCTTTTAAAAAACATAGGAATGGGAAAAAAATTAAATACCTTGTAAGGATTCTGGTGAGGCTGTTAATTGGCAAAATAGTTAAAACATGGTTAATGTTTTGCAGTAGGCATTAAGAATCCCAGCTCTCAATCCCATACCAAATTCTTGGTAAGAGCTGAAAAGGCATGTGCAAGCAAAGCGGCCTAGATACCTGACTCAGAATTCCACCAGATAATTATGAGAATCTTCTGGAAGGATTCCCAAAACATTTGACCCATGTTATAGAGTTTGAAGGCAATTCTACCAAATGCTAAGGAAATGTATGCAAACCTGTGAAAGTAATAAATAATATCTAAAATAGATATCTTATTGGGGCAGCATGATGGCTTAGTGGTAAGCACGTTTGCCTTTAAGTGCTGGGGATTCCCTGTTCGAATCCTAATCTGAGTAAAGTTTCCATGTTCTCCTTGTGTCCCTGTGGGTTTCCTGCATGTTCTCTGGATTCCTCCCACAGTCCAAAAACATGGAACAAGGTAAATTAAATGTTCCAAATTGCCCCATGTAACGTGTGTTTGTGTGTGTCTCTGTCTGAGTGAGTGTGTGCCCAGCAATAGATTGGCACCCTAGCCTGAGTATACCTGCCCAGCGAACGAAACGTTGTCTTCAGGATGGGCATGGGGAATCTTCCCCACGACCCTAGTAGAGGATTAAGTAGAAGATAATTGATGGATGGATGGAAAATATTGTATTTTGGAATTTAGCAAATAAAAATAATAATAATTTTAACTGACATAAACCTGAAGAGTCAAGTTTATGTCTGTTTTGTTTATACAGTGTATGTAAAATTCTGTGTATGAAAAATGCATTTACATTTATTTGGAGACCAATTTAATTTAATGAGGCACATAAAAGTACATTTAGTAAGATAATTCAGCTTTGCTTTAATTGGCCAAAAGGACTGAAATCTGAAAAGGACTGAAAAATTTGTGAATATTAACAGTGTTTATGGCAGATTTGGGGTGTTCTTGACCTTTCCGTTAGGGACCTGCTCAATAATTAGTGCACTAAATAATAGAGAGACTTAGTTTGTCTTGATTCCTAAAGTCTTGTTTATTTAGTCTTTTGGCATTTGAAAGTCTGACTGTCTGCTAGTGTTGCAACCCTTAGCAATATGTTTGTGTGTGTGTGTGTGTGTGTGCTCTGCTCTTCCTCATCAAAGCTATCCCCCATTTTATTTTAATGCACTGGCATTAGTTTTCCATGCCGGCAGTTTAATGTGGGTATGAAATGTAAGATGAGAGCCCCTCAGTTCTTTCCTGGCATAAAAAAAACTTCAGCCATCATCAGCTTTCACCAGCTCTCACTCTTCTCAAGTTCCCCATTTCGACAGTACAATTGCTTTAAACTTGCATCTCAGAACTACAGAGGTATCACAAAGTGCACAAAAGTGCCAGGAAAGTGCATGAAGGATGGACTGGGAATCAGAGGAACTGTGCTGTCTCTTTTACTTTTATAGCAGCACATTTGTCTTTGCGTGTCATACATGTAAGACTTTTCAGTTCCAGAACTGAAGAGGGGGACATTTTCTACCTTGATCTATTTATGACAGACAAAATTTTTGTAAATGTCATCTAGGTTTCTGTCATTTCAGTGTAGTCATGTTTCATGCTTAATCAACTATCATACCAAAAGTATTTAAACATTTCAGCATGGCCATTTAGTAAATAGGATTTTTAACATTTTTCTGAATTTTGCAAGCCCTTATACAGAGACTTTTGAAAATGTTCCAGGCACTGTGTAAATTCTTCCTCACTGAGTCATGGTTAATCATCTCCTAGTTCCTAATCTCTTTTAATATACATTTCTCCAAATCATTCCTTGTTCCAGGTATGTTCCGTAACTAAGCAGCCAGGATAATTTTAATCTGACATTAAGTTTATACTCTTCGGATTAATATAAAAAGTCGTCTTTGTGGATGTACACTGTTTGGCTTTGTTAATGCCCTACTAGGTTTGCAAGGGGTTCCCATGCTCATCCAAGTGAGAATGTTTCGGTGGTGCTGGGTAAGCTATATAGAAGGAATTTAGAGCAGCTAATTCACCTTAAATCCATGTATTTGGACTGTGGGAGGAACTTAAAAACCTGGAGAAAACCCACGCAGACACAGGAGGAAAATGAAAACTTTGGGGATTTGAATCTGGATCCCCAGCACTGATAGGCAAACGTGCTTAGTGCCCCTTAGAAGAATGGCTTACAGCAAAAGTAAATATTCTCTAACCTGTAATGCAATGAGATATGTATAAAAAATATTAACATCAATTGTGATGTGATAAACAGTAAGCCATCTGTGCCCCGCTGTCACAGTAAAAGCGGTGTGGTCTTTGTGTCTCACTTTCTTAGTTAGAGATTTCCTCATGACCACGAATGCTAGTTGAGCTTGTCCAGTAAATGGCCTGGGGCCTCTATAATTTTTTGGTGCCCATCACTCTCACAAAAGCAGACATGACCTGAGTGCCTATGAGTTCCAGAAAAGGAAAGCGTGATGTCAGTGCTTCTTAGTCTCAATAAAGGATATGTAGCTTTAATGTTCGTCAATTTTGCAAAAGACTTGAGCAGCCGCACGTTAATTTCTTTACAGCAAGAACTTCCGAGTTTGATTACAGATCAGGGCAGTTAGGGTTTGATTTGTAGAGTTTAGGGTAGAGTAGCAATTTCTACCCATGTCTGTAAGGATTTATGCAGTCTAAAACACGTTACAATGGACTGCCAACCCATCTAGAGTGTTTCCCTGCCTTCTGCTCTGTGAGCACTGTGAAAGGTTTTAGCTTCTCTGCTACCCTAATCAGATGAGTAGTTCAGAAAACAAATGAATGGTCAACTGTAACTCTCACTGATGGTGGCATTTATGGCATGGTAATTAAATATTATAAATAAGAAATGTAAGCAACAAATAATGACAGATTTTTTAATCTATCCAAAATCAGCGCATTAGAGTCATAATCCATCGATAGCATTAGCATGAGCTGCAGTCAAGTTATCCCCCATTCTTTTAACCATCCTTCTGATGATGTGTACATGATGATTGTGAGTGTCAGTGGAAATAGTAGTGTGTGTAGCCTCTTCCAAAATAAGCTGACCCTAAACAAGAAGGTCCATTTATCCCATTACCCATTTTTATCCATTTACCACAATACAGATTCGCAATTTTTTTAAAACCGGTCATATTACAACTTAACCATCATTCATCATTATCTCCCGCTTATCCTCTAATAGGGTCGCGGTGGGGTTCCCCATGCCCATCCAGGGGAGAACGTCTCGGGCGCTGGGCAGATAGACCCAGGACAGGGCGCCAATCCATCGCTGGGCACACACTCACTCACACAGACACACACTATAGGGGGGAATTTTGAGAATTCAATTAACTTGTTACATGTTTTTGGACTGTGGGAGGAAACCGGAGAACCCGGAGGAAACCCACGCAGACACGGGGAGAACATGGAAACTCCACCCAGATGGGGATTCGAACCTAGCGCTGAGAGGCGAACGTGCTAACCACTAAGCCACCGTGCCGCCAACTTAACCATCATCTAATTTGAAATCTATATAAACACGTGTTTGCATGTCTAATAAGTTGTGCTATAGTTGTGTGTATAAATGTGTGGACGCTCTTGTCACGGTTTGATGTAAGCAAATAAAATCCTGCTGTTTGTTGTGTTGCACTGGAAGGGAACATGTTTTCAACAAGTTTTTCTTATCGCTGCCAGACCAAAATTGGCTGAAAGACCAAAATTCCAAATCTGGCTACTGTTTCTAGGAGGGCGACACTGTCTTCATTCATCAGCAGTTTTGCCAACAAGCTAACCATAGAGAAAAGAAAATATCCTAGTAGCCTGTCCTAAAAGGGATTATTTTCTCAATCATTGCTTAATGAGAACTGCATTAGCTCTCGCAATGCTTATGCATATGGTAGACATTTGAGAGGTGTAGCACATCATTAAATCAGCAAAAGCTTTATATTGTCAAGGTTAAACCAAGGTGGAAGAAAAGCAGTTGGGAGTCCTATTCTTTCTCTTGGGTGAATGAGAGAGAAAGGAATGGACAGTAATTGTGTCTGCTTCCATTTTCCAAGTGCTGACCAGCTGTGTCCCACAGATATCAGGATGACTATACTAAAGAATTCCTCAGTATGCTGCCAAAGCACCCTACATTGCATCCTTTATCCAAGAATGCAACACAGCCATTTTAGTCATGAAATAAAATCCTTTAAATTGGATAAAACTGTGATGTTGTGAAATGACAGAAACTGTTCTCATTTATCATCACACGTAATTACAATGTTGAATATGAATTCCAAAAAGATGTCAGTAGTTATATTTTTCTTATATCTTTATGTGTTATCCAACTTTAATCAAATTTGTTAAATATAGCAAATAGACATACTGAGTCAAAATGCACATACACATGAGGCAGAAAGGGAGAATAAAAGTAAAAATGATAAAACATCATAAAATGATACATTTATATCTAAGCCTCTTAACCTAAACAGGGTAATTGGGACTGAACTGTAGAGGTGTATCCCAATAAAGCAAAAGGCAGTAAAACACAGTGGACGGGTCAACAGTCCACCACAGGGCAGAGACACAAACACATTCAATCAGACATTCTCAGTTAGGGGTAATTCAGTATCTTGAGATAACCTGGCTAGTATGTAGTAGACTCCAGGAGAAAACTGAAGCTACAAAAGGAAACACACAAAACAACATTAAAGTACATTGCGAAAAAAGCAATAAAAAGAGGAATGAACGAAAACATTTTTTAAAGAAAGTGGTACATGTTGTGGAATTTCGATAACAACTGAAATCAAAAATGTATTCTATTGGCCAACTTTTCACAAAAATTTGGTAAATATAAACAACATTAGAAGTTGATCCCACAACTAAAAAAAAAAAATTTAAACACTAGTTCACATCACCTCCCTCGCCACACCAACCTGATATAACATTAACTAAATACAACCTATCACTTGCATGAAGTCCAGGATGAATTCAATGTCTTGTTTAATATAAAAGTTATCTAGGAGTCCCAGAGTGAGTGGATCAGTCTTGTGGTTTTGGTGCCTGACTAGCCAGTTCGTTTCTGTGCAGATTTGAGGAAGTCAAGGCAGTGTCTAAATGTGATGTGTATCTGTTGAGTCGGATTACAGTATTAAGGCATGGCTTATTCTTTACTCTTACATAGGAAACAAAAATGTGTATCGCAAAATGCAAAACACTGTAGCAATTGTGACCTATCACAAAAAAAGGGGGTAAGACATCCTCCAGGCTAATTGCTTATTATTGTAGATTTGAACCCAACTACTTACAGTGCATCTGGAAAGTATTCACAGCACTTCACTTTTTTCACATTTTGTTACGTTACAGCCTTATTTCAAATTGTATTAAATTAATCTCTTTCCTCCAAATTCTACACAAAATACCCCATTTTGACCATGTGAAAAAAGTTTATTTGAGACTTTTAAAAATTTATTAAAAATTAAAAACTAAGAAATCACATTTATATAAGTATTCACAGCCTTTGCTTAATCCTTTGTAGAACCACCTTCGGCAGCAACTACAGCCTCCAGTCTTTTTGAATATGATGCCACAAGCTTAGCACACCTATCTTTAGGCAGTTTTGCCCATTCTTCTTTGCAGTACCTTTGAAGCTCCATCAGGTTGGATGGGAGACGTCTGTGCACAGCCATTTTCAGATCTCTCCAGAGATGTTCAATCGGATTCAAGTCTGGGCTCTGGCTGGGCCACTCCAGAACATTCACAGAGTGGTCCTGAAGCCACTCCTTTGAGATCTTGGCTGTGTGCTTCGGGTCGTTGTCCTGCTGAAAAATGAACCATCGCCCCAGCCTGAGGTCAAGAGCGTTCTGGAGCAAGTTTTCATCCAGGATGTCTCTGTACATTGCTGCATTTATCTTTTCCTCTATCCTGACTAGTCTGCCAGTTCCCGCTGCTTAAAAACATCCAAATAGCATGATGCTGCCACAACCATGCTTGACTGTAGGGATGGTATTGGTCTCGTGATGAGCAGTGCCTGGTTTCCTCCAAACATGACGCCTGGCATTCACACCAAATAGTGCAATCTTTGTCTCATCAGACCAGAGATTTTTGTTTCTCATGGTCTGAGAGTCCTTCAGGTGCCTTTTGGCAAATTCCAAACAGGCTGCCTTGTGCCGTTTTCTAAGCAGTGGCTTTTGCCTGGCCACTCTGCCATACAGGCCTGATTGGTGGATTGCTGTAGAGGCGGTTGTCCCTCTGCAAGGTTCTCCTCTCTCCACGGAGGAACGCTGGAGCTCTGACAGAGTAAACATCGGGTTCTTGGTCACCTCGCTGACCAAGGCCCTTCTCCCCCGATCACTCAATTTAGACGGCCGGCCAGCTCTAAGAAGAGTCCCGGTGGTTCCAAACTTCTTCTATTTACGAATGATGGAGGCCACTGTGCTCATTGGGACCTTCAAAGCAGCAGAAATTTTTCTGTATCCTTTCCCAGATTTGTGCCTCGAGACAATTTTGTCTCGGAGGTCTACAGACAATTCCTTTGACTTCATGCTTCGTGTTTGCCCTCTGACATGCAGTCAACTGTGGGACCTTATATAGACAGGTGTGTGCCTTTCCAAATCATGTCTAATCATCTGGATTTACCACAGGTGGACTCCATTTAAGCTGTAGAAACATTTCAAGGATGATCAGTGGAAACAGGATGGACCTGAGCTCAATTTTGAGCTTCATGGCGAAGGCTGTGAATACTTATGTAAATGTGATTTCTTAGTTTTTTATTTTTAATAAATTTTCAAAAGTCTCATGAAAACTTTTTTCACATGGGTATTTTGTGTAGAATTTTGAGGAAAGAGATTAATGTAATACAATTTGGAATAAAGGCGGCACGGTGGCTTAGTGGTTAGCACGTTCGCCTCTCAGCACTAGAGATTCCCGGTTCAAATCCCCATCTGGATGGAGTTTCCATGTTCTCCCCGTGTCCGCGTGGGTTTCCTCCGGGTTCTCCAGTTTCCTCCCACAGTCCAAAAACATGGATCAGGTCATTTGAATTCTCCAAATTGTCCCATATAGAGTGTGTGTGTGTGAGTGAGTGTGTGCCCAGCGATGGATTGGTGCCCTGTCCTAGGTCTATCTGACCGAAACGTTCTCCCGTGGATGGGCATGGGGAACCCTATGACCCTACTAGAGGATAAAGCGGGAGATAATGAATGAATGAATGAATGAATTTGGAATAAGGCTGTAACGTAAGAAAATGTGGAAAAAGTGAAGAGCTGTGAATACTTTCCGGATGCACTGTATACATCAACAGCCAGCAACTTTAGAGTATATCAAGAAAGAGAACAATTTAATATTTCACTGGCATATGTAAGAAAATGCTAGTATAAGATAATTCTATTACACTAGTAAATACGCAGCAACAGCACATAAGCACATTCAGTAGCTCTTCATTGTCTACACTGTCCCAAATAACATGTTCAGTTTTCAATGACTGTTACTTAATTAGAACAACTTCAAATGAGAATTCTCTATGAGTCTTTAGAATACCTTTCTCCCAGAGGGTGGAAATAATGTCTGAGTTTCACAGTGAAATTTAAAACAGCTTCCAGTAGCTAATGATGCATCACACTGGAGAGAGAGAACAGGAGTCCCCTTCTGTTTTCTGCTTATGTTAACCAGGACACTGTTTTCTGCTTATGTTAACCAGAACACAGAAAACAATGCTGTTGTTTAAAAAAATACTGCTACATTTGGAATTCTTGCCAGTACTGTGTTATTATATACACTAGAACAATCAGGCTTACAAATTAAGTTGTCATTACATCCATCCAACGTAACCTGCTGACCAGTTTTGTTGCTGCGCTAACCGATTACGTGGTGACATCCATAAAACGGAAATTCCTGGATCTGTTTTGGTGATGTAACTATCTGACTATATTTCGGGCGCTGGGCAGACACTCCCAGGACAGGGCACCAATCTATCGTAGGGCACACACTCACTCACACAAACACAAACTCCCTAGCGCTGAGAGGCGAACGTGCCTCCCTATATTATATAATACATTATGTTATATTACATTATAAATAATCTTTAATTCATACATTCATTCATTATCTTCCGCTTTGTCCAATATTAGGGTCGCAGTGGGGTTCCCCATGCCTATCCAGGGGAGAACGTTTCGGGCGCTGGGCAGACACACACAGGACAGGGCGCCAATCTATCGCTGGGCACGCACTCACACAGACACGCACACAGACACACTCTATATGGGGCGATTTGGAGAACTCAATTGACTTGATCCATGTTTTTTAACTGTGGGAGGAAACCAGAGAACCTGGAGGAAACCCACGCGGACACGGGGAGAACATGGAAACTCCACCCAGATGGGAATTCGAACCGGGAATTCCTAGTGCTGAGAGGCGAACATGCTAACCACTAAGACACCATGCTGCCTAATCTTTAATTCACTTACTTATTTAGTGGTGGGGCGGCACGGTGGCTTAGTGGTTAGCACGTTCGCCTCTCAGTGCTAGGGATTCCCATTTTTTTGCCAAGAGATAGATTGGCACCCTGTCCTGGGTATATCTGCCCAGCGCCCGAAACGTTCTCCCCTGGATGTGCATGGGGAAACCCCTAATATAGGATAATGCGGAAGATAATGACAGTGGTGGTTTACAGAGATGCTCACAAAATTGCAGGAGTCACATTTAGCATTTGAAAAATAGAAGTGAACGTAAAGAAGTGAGCATAAGATTTGAAATTATTTAATTTGTATTCATGGACAAAATGTAATTAACATCAGTCTGTGATTCAAATATTTTTAGTCCTTCAGAGAAATCATTGAAGGCTCTGATGGCCCGCCACTGCTATAAATGTTTACCCATGTTTCTATACATTCACTTTGCATTTTTGTTGATGTGTTGTTTGATTTTTTTGTCTGATATGTAAAGACAAATAAATCAAAGAGAGTATGTTTTTACAAAACTGTATGTTTTATAATTTAAATATAATATTGTAAGACACTAGTTGTGTAAACATGCCATTCACATCTATTTTAAAACTTTATTACACATGGAGACATTCCTGACATCTGTAATGTAGTTTCGGTGGCAATTTCTTTTTCCTGACAGTGTAGCACTCAGCTTAGATGTGTTATACTTTTGTTCAGATCTGATTGCAACTGCCCTTATTACTCCCAGCAGTGAGAGTAAAGAAAGCTCAGAGGACCTACATGTCAGCACTGGGACATTGGTATTTAGATCTCAAGAGCACGGCATCCGCTATTAGTATGTTTAGCTGTTCCTATTACAAATCTTGTGCTTGCTACCACTTTGTAAATACATATTTAATCTAATGCTATCTGACATTAGAGTGCATGTTGAGTTGCCACTTGGCTGTCCATTGGCTGCAGAATAGTATTGTAAGATGTTAAATCCTGCTAGCCATACACAGAAGTCTAGCCCATTTTTCACTTATTTTCTGCTTATAGTGTGCACATTCTCTGAGGAAAACATCGGTGTGCATGTGCAGCAAGTAAGATTAGTGTGTCACCTGAAGTATGATGTGTATAGTAGGAGGGTAACATGCCCATCTGAGTCATCATTTCATGCTATACATGGTAAGTAGCATATGTACATGCCCTTAGTATTTTATATTGCTATATATTTATTTATTGTAAATATTCATAAACAATTATTTGTCTCTTGTGGTTTTCTGCATGGATTAAGATTTAATATTAAGGGATATCAATGTATGGATATTTAGTAATTGTTCAGTGCCACTAATGTAAATATTGCTACAAAATTTCTGCGTCATACTGGTATATAAAAAGGATAGACTATTTTTAGACAGGTGCAGGATCCTGATTGAGTGGACAATGTAAATTCAAGTGTGACACTTTACACTGTCAGAGTCACAGGGCATGATTACACTATTTGCTAGCAATAGCAGCAAGTTTAGTGCACAAAAATGTATAAATCATGGAAGCATTTATATCAAATAATCACAAGCTGCCAGCAGGTGCTGTGCAGCTTTCTAACACAACAGGCTCACACATCCCTCAGACCCTCGATCATAAATCATAATCAGAACGGACAGAACTGAATAGGATCAACAAATGTTTCTACATCTGTCTTCATTATAAGAGCTAATTACCCATGGTGAGATGGGAAACAACAGGATAAGAGTGGCAGAGCTTAATTGCATACTGTTTTATAATCACATGTAATAATATTAATAGTTCTTATTTATTAAAAGTCTAAACAGATCAGTAAATGATAGCAAACCCAAATCAGTCCAACAGCTGATGTAGCCATTTACCTTATAAACAGCATGAGCTCTCGAAGGTATTCACTTTTTACTTTCCATTTATGTTATTCACAGATTGACTGGATGATATCAAGATCATTAAGGCACTTTCAGAGTCATACGATTACTTGTGTTGCAGAATGGGCTGACATGAAGTACATCTGTAATGTTCAACCTGAAACTCACACAGCTGTTTATATATAAATAACATGATGACTATCATGGTAGAGGACATCTTTTTTTTTTGTTCAATGGTTCATCACATGTGCAACAATCCACGTCTGGGACAGCACACTCGATCACGACGGGCATTCGGCCCAAATTAATGACAAAAAAAGTATATATATATATATATATATATATATATATATATATATATATATATATATATATATATATATATATATATATATATATATATATATATATATATATATATATATATATATATATATATATATATATATATATATATATATATATATNAATTTACTTAGTGTCACTTTGTGTAATAATGCTTAGTAATATTTCAGCTGATGCTGTGGTTTGGTAGCCACTTTCAAATAATTACTTGTATGATAAAATTTATCATACAAAACCATATACACATGAAACATCTCATGTCATTCATTTATCTTATTACAATTTATTATTTATATAGTTCAATCCTGTCAGGACTCATTACAATTAATAATGTTAAGTAGGATCACATTTAATTTAATTTGTATTAATTAGTTTGTTCATATGAATTTTATTTAATTTTCTGCCTCTATTAATAAGTGAACAATAATAATACCCGTGTGGACATGTTAAGCAAGTGTTTAACTAACAAAGTGTCAATTAAATCTTACAAGTCATCGCTAACTTCTCCTTGGATCACCAACTTACCGTGGTGGAGGAGTTTGCGTGCTTGAATGATCCTAGGAGCTATGTTGTCTGGGGCAAAAGCCCCTGGCAGGGTCTCCCAAGGCAAATTGGTCCTAGGTGACGGGTCAGACAAAGAGTGGTCCAATAAAACCCCTATGAAAATAAAACCAAAGAACCTGTGTACCCGGCCCGATATAGGGTTATCGGGGCCCCACCCTGGAGCCAGGCCTGGGGATGGGGTTCGTCAGCGAGCGTCTGGTGGTCGGGCACTTTCCCATGGTGCCCGGCCGGGCCCAGCCCGAAGGAGCTACATGGGTTCCCCCTCAAATGGGCTCACCACCTGTAGGGGTGGTTGTAATAGGGGTTCGGTGCAGTGTGGATCGGGCGGTGGCCGGAGGCATGGGCCTGGGCGTCGCGATCCTCGGTTGCTGAAATTGGCTTTCGGAATTTGGAACGTCACTTCACTGGCAGGGAAGGAGCCTGAGCTTGTGCGGGAGGTCGAGAGATACCGGCTAGATATAGTTGGGCCCACCTCAACGTACATCGTGGGTTCTGGGTCCAATCTCTCTGAGAGGGTAGCTTCCCTACGCCTTCGGGTGGGGGAACGGGTATTCACTACTGTCTCCGCTTATGCTCTGAACAGCAGTTTAGAGTACCCAGCCTTCTTGGAGTCTGTGGGGGGAGTCTGGAGTCTGGAAACTGCTCCCCCTGGAGACTCTGCAGTCCTACTAGGGGACTTCAATGCTTACGTGGGCAATGACAGTGAGACCTGGAGAAGTGTGATTGGGAGGAATGGCCTCTCTGATCTGAACCCGAGTGATGTTCAGTTGTTGGACTTCTGTGCAAATCATGGTTTGTCCATCACGAACACCATGTTCCAGCACAAGGGTGTCCATAAGTGCACATGGCGCCAGGATGCCCTAGGCCGCAGTTCAATGATCGACTTTGTAGTTGTGTCTTTGGACTTGCGGCCATGTGTCTTGG
This sequence comes from Corydoras maculifer, assembly GCA_019802435.1. Classification (NCBI taxonomy): domain Eukaryota; kingdom Metazoa; phylum Chordata; class Actinopteri; order Siluriformes; family Callichthyidae; genus Corydoras; species Corydoras maculifer. The sequence continues at coordinate 886,289 of JAFMOD010000933.1, forward strand.
GTGAAGAGAGGAGCTGAGCTGTCAACTGATCACCACCTGGTGGTGAGTTGGATCAGATGCCGGGGAAAGATGCTGGTCAGACCAGGCAGACCTAAACGTATAGTGAGGGTTTGCTGGGAACGTCTGGCAGAAGAACCCGTCAGACAGATGTTCAACTCTCACCTCCGTCAGAGCTTCAACCTCAGTCCGGGGGAGGTGGGGGACATTGAGCCTGAATGGGCCATGTTCCGTTCCTCCGTTGTTGAGGCGGCGGGCAGGAGCTGTGGTCGCAAGGTAGTCGGTGCCTGTCGTGGCGGTAACCCTCGAACACGGTGGTGGACACCCCGTGTGGGGGATGCCGTCAAGCTGAAGAAGGAGTCCTATCAGGCATGGTTGGCTTGTGGGACTCCAGAAGCAGCTGACCGGGACCAACAGGCCAAGCGATTTGCGGCTTCGTGCGTCGCGGAGGCAAAAACCCGGGTGTGGGAGGAGTTCGGTGAGACCTTGGAAAGTGACTTTCGGTCGGCTCCTAGAAGATTCTGGCAAACTGTCAGGCGACTCAGGAGGGGAAAGCAGTGTGCCACCAACACAGTATATAGTGGAGGGGGTGCACTGTTGACTTCGACTGGGGACGTCATTAGGCGGTGGAAGGAATACTTCAAGGATCTTCTCAATCCCACCGATATGCCCTCCGGAGAGGAGGCAGAGTCAGAGGACCCGGGAGGAGGCTTGTCCATCACTGTGGCTGAAGTCGCTAAGGTAGTCAGAGGGCTCCTTGGTGGCAGGGCTTCTGGGGTGGATAAGATCCGCCCGGAGTTCCTCTAAGCTCTGGATGTTGTTGGGCAGTCTTGGCTGACGCGCCTTTTCAACATTGCATGGTCATCGGGGGCAGTGCCTCTGGACTGGCAGACGGGGATGGTGGTGCCTCTTTTTAAAAAGGGGGACCGCCTCGTGTGTTCCAATTACAGGGGAATTACACTCCTCAGCCTCCCCGGCAAAGTCTATGCAGGGGTACTGGAGAAGAGAGTCCGACTGATAGTTTTCGGATCCAGGAGAAGCAGTGTGGTTTTCGTCCTGGTCGTGGAACACTGGACCAGCTCTTCACTCTCTCCAGGATCCTCAAGGGTTCATGGGAGTTTGCCCAACCAGTCTACATGTGCTTTGTGGATCTGGAGAAGGCCTTCGACTGTGTCCCTCGGGGTATTCTGTGGGAGGTGCTTCGTGAGTATGGGGTGCATGGCTCCTTACTACGTGCCATTCAGTCCCTGTATTTGCGAAGCAGGAGCTTGGTTCGCATGGCCGGCAGTAAGTCGGACTTGTTTCCAGTGAGGGTTGGACTCCGTCAGGGCTGTCCTTTGTCACCGGTTCTGTTCATAATTTATGTGGACAGAATTTCTAGGCGCAGCCAGGGGATGGAGGGTGTCCGGTTTGGTGATGTGAGGATCACGTCGCTGCTGTTTAAGGACGATGTGGTCCTATTAGCATCATCAGGCTGCGAACTTCAGCTCTTACTGGATCGGTTTGCAGCCGAGTTGAGCCGGGATGAGAATCAGCACCTCCAAATCTGAGGCCATGGTTCTCAGTCGGAAAAGGGTAGAGAGTCCTCTCTGGGTCAGGGATCAGATCTTGCCTCAAGTGGAGGAGTTTAAGTATCTCGGGGTCTTGTTCACGAGTGATGGTAAGATGGAGCGTGAGATTGACAGACAGATCAGCGCGGGGTCAGCAGTGATGCGGACCCTATACTGGTCTGTGGTGGTAAAGAAGGAGCTGAGCCACAAGGCAAGGCTCTCGATTTACCAGTCGATCTACGTTTCGACCCTCACCTATGGTCATGAGCTTTGGGTAATGACCGAAAGAACAAGATCGCGAATACAAGCGGCCGAAATGGGTTTTCTCTGCAGGGTGGCTGGGCTCTCCCTTAGAGATAGGGTGAGAAGCTCGGTCATCCGGGAGAGACTCGCAGTGGAGCCGCTACTACTCCGCATCGAAAGGAGCCAGTTGAGGTGGTTCGGGCATCTGGTAAGGATGCCTCCTGGGCGCCTTCCTAGGGAGGTGTTCCAGGCAAGTCCGGCTGGAAGGAGACCCCGAGGAAGACCCAGGACACGCTAGAGGGAGTATATCTCTCAGCTGGTCTGGGAACACCTTGGGGTTCTCCCAGTCGAGCTGGTGGAGGTAGCTGGGGCGAGGGAGGTCTGGGTCTCCCTACTTCGGCTGCTGCCCCCGTGACCCGAACCCCGGATAAGCGGAAGATAATGGATGGATGGATGGAAGTCATCGCTTAAATTTTTACTGCATTGTGGACACTATGACACCTCTGACTGTATGTGATGGCATTGTACACTATTATATAACTTAGAAAACCATTAGCTCTTGGTGGAATAAAGTTTAAAGGTTTGAGTGTTGAGTTTATCCATTAGAGCAATGAATCTGTAGCAGATCATTATCTTCATACTAAACCCAGTGGGGCGAGAGGAAAATGTCACCGAATAATTTGAATGGAAAGGCCAGAGGCATTGCTAAGCTCCAACGCACACTCTTTACCTAATATCTAGCATAACGTGAATGCTAACAGTCTGTAGCACTAGTGCTGCCTCAGGATGAAGTCTTCTGTTAATGTCATGGCAGTATGCCTCACATCAAACTTTCTGACTCCATATTTCTCCCTTACTAACTTTTCACTTCAACTGTCTGTCCACCAATACACAAACATTTCTTCACCTCCTCATGTATCCCTTATATTAAGGTCAGCCAGTTGAGAATGCGTAAGTTAGGAACTGTCTGTGTTTTGATAATCTGGCAAACACTGGCTTGTATCCCACATAACTAACAGAGAACCATTGAAAGGCAAAACAAATATGTTGATGTTTATTTGTCAATCACATGCCCGGGTATACTTCAACAACATTACAGCAGGAACATTTTTTTTTTACAAGAAAACAACACATTTCTATTTTGCAGGCATGATTGACAGAGATAATACCAAAAAACAGACATGGCAGAGGCAAAAAATTTGCTCATGACAAATCTTTCGAGGTGGCAAGGTGGCTTAGTGGTTAGAACGTACGCCTCTCAGAGTTACCTCCTACAGTCCAAAAACATGGATTTAAGATAAACTGAATGCTCTAAATTGCTCCATATTGTGTGTGTGCATGTGTGTGTGTGTGTGTGTGTGTGTGAGTGTGCCCAGCACCTGAAACATTATCCCCTGGATTCCCTTTAACCCCTCTGCGAAACCTTGTAGAGGGTTAAGCGGAAGATAATGAATGAATTAATAAAGTTTTTGGCCAAACAGGTATGCAATGACAGGATTAAATACATGTGGTGTAATTGCTACCTTGCATTATGCTATTGTCACTTTGTCACTTGGACTTGCTTTTTGAAAGGTTTTGGCCTTAGCATTAGGTCAATTTGCAGACACACTGTCCAATTTGGTGGACAGCCTTACCACGACCACCACTCCCACAGCATTTGCCCTTTTTTTTTTTTTTACCATTTTGTTCACAATATTAATTATACTGAAATAAATTGAATACCTGACCAATATATGTAGACAAAAACTATCAATAAATGTTTGTCTACAGCCGTAACGGTTATATTACGGATCTATTATGAAAAATCATTATAGACAACCTCATGAGTCTGCCTTTAATGTCAATAATCAGATAGAAGATAGAAGAAAGAGGTTCTATCAAGGATGTTTTTGGGTTAAGACGAACACCATCAATTGTTTTTGCATTTATTATTATTTTTGTCTCTTTTTTGTTACTTTTCCACAATTTTTACCTATTCTTTGTTATTGTAATCATTATAAATTAGGCTGAATTAGAGTCATTAAAGGCTATAATTGTTCTTAAACCAGTGAGATGACTGAACATGCAGTTAAGTTGGCATGCTTATTTATTTACTTTTCATTTTGTGAAATGTACTACCATACACCTCATAGCTTGACCACCCCAGACTTCCCAGATGCCAAAAATTACATGAATACCCTGAGCTACAATTATTCCTAATTTTGAAGAACACTAAAGCTGAAATTCTTGAAAAATTTAAACATTCTTTAAAAATATTTAAATCTGTAAGTTATGTTTTTATTAAATTCAATTTAATGATTGCTGATGTGCAAGGTCATTTTTAAATAACAACTATTTAAACAAACTACTTGTCTCAGTAATTTTAATAAAAAATGTGATTCCAGCATAGCATAACGATTCAGTCCACTGTGTTCAGATGAAAAAAAAAAAGGGGGGGGGGGGGGCAACAATCTGGTTTGATGAATTTACAGTGTAGTTTGTTTTCTGCATAACTTCTTACTTGTATTGTTCTCATTTGTAAGTCGCTTTGGATAAAAGCGGCTGCTAAATGACTAAATGTAATGCAAATGTATTCAAATTTTCATCCATTCATTTAGTCAATTATTTACTCATCACTCATACTCATACATTTCTTTATCTATCCATGTGACCCTTTATCCCTTCATAATCCAATCCTTTATGCCTTCATACAATCCAATCCATCGATCCATCCATCTATATGTTCATTAATCCATTTATCTACCAAAAGTCACCTATTTATCTACCCGTCTGTTCATCCAACATTTATCTCTTAATGCAAAACACAATACTCTATGCATATAAATATTTACCCACTTTATTTTTTCTATAAATAAATATACTTGTTAGATAAACTAAGGAATTGTGTGGATGATTCTACAAGGCATTTCTGATTTACCCCACACCTTATTTCTCTGTCCTACTCAGTTAATGATTGGGTTGATTCACTGTGTTACACTGCATGTTTATTAGCTGACTAGTTTCCCACAGGGGTCTTTTGGTCTCAGCTTGAAAGAGCTCTGTGTTGGCTAAGACTGATTTGCTATCCAGCGAGTGAAAATCCCATGTAGAGATGAAAAAGAGGCAAAAAGCTAGATGTAAATCCACATCATGACTTATCCCACCCAGCTCATAATGCTTCAGTCATTCTTAATATGACACAAGCTGTTTCAGTATTTTTCTTTGAGAGCCCACATTCTAGACTTCTTATTTCTCACTCACTCACATACTATGCTGGTAAAGGTATTCATTTACATGGAAAGTGCTACAGCCATTCTGCATCAAATTGCCTCAAATTAAGGAATTTACTTTTATTCTATCTATCTATCTATCTATCTATCTATCTATCTATCTATCTATCTATCTATCTATCTATCTATCTATCTATCTATCTATCTATCTATCTATCTATCTATCTATCTATATATATATATATATATATATATATATATGGATGTGTGTGTGTATGTGTATTAAATTGGCTACATCTGGCAGACTCATCACTAAATGCCATTACTCTTTTAAGTTGACAATTGAATTTATAAGATGTGGATAAATGCATTGATCAAAATTATTGTAAATTTAAAGAGCTATTGCTGAAAAATGACACACCCAACTGGCTGGTATTGCATATTATATAATTAGGAGCTAATGTTGGGAAAGGAATCAATAGATCATGATATAAGGAGAGGCCTCACGTGGTTTATAGTGCATACCGGGACAAAACATTAAAACAGTGGAGTCAGGTTTCCATACTTAAGAGTATGGAGTAGGAGCCTTAATAAATAATTGGTTTAAACAAGATAAATTTGGGCTTAAACTTGCTGGTAAGTAAGAATATAGCTCCTGCATGGTAAGCAGATACAACTACCAAAGTATGGGCATTTTTAAGCAGCATTACATTATTTGTAGAAATGCCTAAATTGACAAAAAAAAAAAAAAAAGTAAAAAAACAGTATACCACAGCAGAAGAAAACTGAGGATCTCCCAAGCACTTCTTGTTAGTGAGTTTGGGAGGATAAAAAAGATGTGTCAAGTTGGCCCACTGCAGAAAATGAAATAGAATATGTAAATGAGACTTTCCAACTTTTCACAATTTGTATAGTAATTATTTTCTGTCTGGTACATCCACCCCTGTGGGTATGTTACTGTATCATATTTAGTCTCTCTAACAACTTTATCTGACCAAAATCCTCTGTATTGAAAATAAGTGGTAAAACAAATGCTGTTGTTATACAGCCCAGTACCTTCTAATCAGATTCAGATATAAGAATAACTCATTCATTCATTATCTCCCGCTTATCCTCTATTAGGGTCGCGGTGGGGTTCCCCATGCCCGTCCAGGGGAGAATGTCTCAGGCGCTGGGCAGATAGACCCAGGACAGGGCGCCAATCCATCGCTGGGCACACACTCACTCACACATACACACTCTAAACGGGGCAATTTTTGAGAATTCAATTAACTTGATCCATGTTTTTGGACTGTGGGAGGAAACCGGAGAACCCGGAGGAAACCCACGCAGACACGGGGAGAACATGGAAACTCCACCCAGATAGGGATTCGAACCGGGAATCCCTAGCGCTGAGAGGCGAATGTGCTAACCACTAAGCCACCGTGCCGCCTATAAGAATAACTGTACAACATAAATATAATGGATCTAAACAAGTCAATAAAAAGCTGCCTTTTAGTCTCATATACACTGTTGTATTACAGCAGTTAACTAAAATGTGACATTTAGTATTATAAATACACTATGAACTTTTATCAGATTTTTTTAAAACCCAAAAATCTTTGGGTTTTAAAAAATGTACATAATTTGATACATAAACTTTGTCTGTGAACAGTCTTTTTTCCCTTATAAAAGGTCCTTACAGGGGTAAAAATAAAAAGAATCATGCTTTAAAACCTAAATATCCTTTTACAATACAAATATTAAAACTGGGAATTTGTAGCATTACTAATGTAAAGCTATATCTCAAGTTTTTGAAAGGTTAAATAATATATTATTAGCTGCTACTAAACAAATAGGTACATTTGTCTATATGTTTTTGTGCATAATTCGTATGCCACCTTCATTCTGTTTTCTGTAATATAAAATATCCATCCATCCATTATCTTACGCTTTATCCTTAATCTTTGTTACTGTAGCCTTTCGGTCAGTGACACCATCTCTAAAATGCACAACATTTAACATTTAGTAATTTTGCTGATTTTTATTTTATTCATTTCATTTATTTATTTTTTATCAAATGTGACTTACAAATGAGACAACAGCATTACTAACCTCTAGACTGCTTAAGTCCTGTATACCTTTCCTTTCCTCTTGCAGATGCAACTGATCACTCCTACAACCATCCACTCCACCCTCCTTTCATGCTCTCTCACCTCTTTCTCCATTATTTTGTGCACACAACACCAAATAGTAAATCTCATCCACTTCACATCAACTCTTGTCTTATTTATGCACATGTACTCCTACATTCCTTTTCTCTACAATATATTCCTGTAATACTCCAGACTCTTTATATATGAAATAAAACCCATACTCCCTATACCTTTCTAACACTAAACAGAGGCCCTATTTTAACTAGGACTGTTACCCACCAATCCTAATAAGCACCTATTGTCGAAAGACACCTTGCTACAGTGAATGAATATTAAATGAATGAATGTAAAACATGGTAAGACTTTGTTCCATTCATTTCATTAGTATAATTTAGTCTATAATGCTATTCTTAAAGCTTGGATAATAATGTTAATTTCACACATTGCTCCAATCAAAGACTTACTACACAGGAATTAACAAAAAAAAAAAAAAAGATTGTCTACAATTTTCATTAGGCATTGACTTGCTATACCAACTCCATTGCATCAGTTTAATACCTAACGTCACCTGATGAACATGTGTACCATTCATAACCTGGACCATCACATGCTGTTGGAAGAGAAATCGACCACAAGCTACAGAAATATAAGCACATGGCATTGACATCAGCCAGCACAAGTATTTTAAATACATAAAACCTGTTCATGAGCTTATAAAATTCTGTCCCTAGTCCTCATTCACACCTACAGATGGTTATCATAAGTTGCTAGTAATTGCTTATTTCACTTGCTTTTGCTTTTAATAATCACATTTATGAATTAAAATTTGTTGTTATTTATTAGTGTGTTTATGACCATTTTATAAAAGCATTAAGGCACTCAAGGTTGTGTATTATTGTGAATAACTCACAGGAAAGAGGTATAATGGACAATTTTTGATGTTGCAGTTAGTTCTCTCTCTCATTTCATTCCTCACTTTTTAATCTTTCCTCCACATACCTCTTTCACTAATTAGTGCGCTCCTATTCTTCCTCTTATTTAGTGCACCTGTGTGGATCATCTCTGCCCCTTTTCCTTCCCTTTATATAGTTCTGGGTTCCTTCCTACTGTTTTGCGAAGGATCTTTGTGTATGCAATCAGTTATTCCAGACAACCAGTTACCTGGTGTCTTCAGGTGCTGGGTGCTATATTCCTCGAAAGCGCTTCAGCAGACTCTCCTCATTTTATTAAGGAGGCTGCGCTTCCATCCTCGTGGACTTAGGCAAGGAGATTCTGGTTCCCACATAGGAGGGGTCCTCATTCTGGTTCCCGCTCCTTATATTCCGTTGTGGCAGTATGGACTTTGTGTTGTGTATTTTAGCTGTATTTGTTATCGCTACCTGTGTGGAGCCTCTCAATAAAGCTCCTTTTCTGTCCTCTCGTAACATTGTTTTATGTAAGGAGTGACACTCTTTAATGTCTTTTTGTTTTCCTTATTGTTCATTTTAGTTAACTAAGTGCTTACCTTGTTTATGCTGCCTCCTTTAAGTTTATTAACTTTTAATTATTTAAAAGTTTTAATTAACATTTGTTTATTGGTTTATTTGTAATTATGGTTTGTGGTCATGTGTTCAGTTGTATGCTATTTATACTTTGGCCACTCACTTTATTTGTGCTCACATTTGTTACATGCTTTTTGATTTCAGTTTTCTGTTTTGCACCTGTTTTCCTCCTCTCGTGGAATAAACCTATAATTTGCCTGCTTCCTGACTCCTTCCTGCTTATTTAGTAATCATTTCTTGGTACTGGCAGCTGATAGTGACATTGTGATATACACTCACAACTAATTGATGTTTGCGATATGTCATTCCGTGACAAAAAACATAGGTGGTGCTTGTAAATTTTGGTCTGATAATGGGTGATACTTGGTCTGAAAAGTTTAAGAGCCACTGTGTTAGGTTATCATGTAAGATAAGAAGCACTGCACAACACAAAAAAACAAACCATTTCCCCTTGTACATCTTTGTACATTTATTAAGCAGACATTTTTATATAAAGTGACTTACACATGAGAGAACAACATAAGTCAGTAGTTACTACAGAAAAACCAGCTACACTGTAGTATAATCAAACCTGATCATTATCCAATCTGGCTTCAAGATTTTTATTCTCCATAGCAAATGCTTGTGGAAGAGGTTTGTTTTTAGTTGAAAGCTTAATAAACATTGCATTACACATACATGCAATAGAGCAGCTCAATCACTTTTAATAAAAAATGTGCCAGATATCACAGGGCACAGCTGTGTTTTCATAAACAGGAAATTGGATAACCTGCAGTGATATGCAGTGTTTGGCACTATCCCATTATTAAGTTAGTAAATGGGGGGCACTGTATTTACACACATCACAGCTCCAGTGTCCTCCATAGTGTCAGTATAGAAAAACAAGTCAAGCCTGTTCACATGACTCACACAATCTGCTGAGATAAAAAAAGTAGCTCATGCATTGGGTAGTAAAATGATTCAAAAGAAAGGATTGCATTAAAGTTATAATGAAATAACAACAAATCAAGTTATACGACACAGGACATGTAGTTTGAACTGCAACCTGGTTCATATATAAATTTGTACATACAAATGGCTTTGGGAATGCCATAAATGTTCAGGGTTACTGGGGCAATTACAGATCTCATTAAGCAGGAGATGGAGAATCTATCTCAGGGCAAATACACACAAAACCTATTTATGATCAGGGACAGTTTAGTGTCATTAGTGTACTTAACCAAATTAAATATAATAAAAACCTGTAATAACACAAACAGGTTATTGGTGTGAAGTGACTACTAACCACCATATCATCTTGTCTTGATACCTGGGTTTTAAGTCCAGCTCTTTGGAAAAAAAGCTGTTTCTTTCACTTTGTTTCAGGAATGCAAATATTTCTTCTCTCATTTCATTATCTTCTGTCTAACGTCTACTATTGGGCAGATACACCCAAGACAGTACGCCAATCCATTGCTGGGCACATATATAAACACACACTATGTTGGGACAATTTAGATAGAGGCAATTTAAAGCAGCCAATTCACCTTGAAACCATGTTTTTAGACTTTGGGAGGAAACTGGAGAACCACCAAATAAACCTTACAGTCACATGCAAACCCATATCAAGGATCGTATCTGGATCCCCAGAGCTGAGAGAAGAATGTGCTAACCACTACATCACTATACCAACCCAAAAAGTCTTATTAATATTTATTTAAAAAAATAAATAAACTCCACTCAGCATCTCAGTATGGCTAATTAATGGCTACGTAATAAATTAAAGACATTTGTGCTTTAGCTTTATAATCACAAAAGTTCTGGGTTCAATTCCTGGGAAGGGAATACATGGGTCTTTGTATTGCGTGTTCGCCTTGTGTCTGCAGAAGGTTCCAATGAGTAATGGTTTCCTTGCATGTTTTTAAAATATGCTTGTAAGTAAACTAATGACACAAAAATTGCCCTAGCTTAAATGTGTAAATAAATTAATTTAAATTGCCTTCAATTCCATTTACAAATTAAGTAGATAAAACAACTGGGTATGAAACAGATTAAGTGTAAAGTTTAGCCCTGTGTATTAATATTTAATAGTAAACATTAAGTATTATGGCACTGAAAGCAGATAGCATAAAAATAATGTGTAAAAGATTCAGATCATGAAACTATATAGTGGACCTAAAACAGACAATAAAAACTGACAGATTTAAACAGCATTACATTGGATTGTAAAGAGAAAGTAAAAGTTAAGAGAAAGGCTATTAAAAATGACACCTATGTCCTCTCTAGTTTTGCCACTTAAACAAGAGACCAGTCAGTATAGACAAAAGTGAGGCATGAGAGTTAGAATGCTAAGCTTTTATTTATCTATATCTTATAAGTAAGAGCAAAAGTTTGTGTGTGTGTCCTATACAAATGCACCCCGTGCTGAAGACATGATAAAGTCTGTAACGTACTGTGCAATCCAATTATGAGTATGCAATTTCTGATGCAGCTATGAATGTTTCCAAAGAAATAATGTTACATGAATTATATCAAATCATCTCATTATCTTATGCTTAAACCTCTTCTAGGATCGTGTGGGGTTCCCAATGCCCATTCAGCAAAAAACATTTCGGGAGCTGGACAGAGTGCCATTCCATCACTCAGCACACACTTAATATAATAAAATACAATAGAATGCCTTTATTGTCACTATAAGCACATACAATGACATTAAAAGCAACTCCTTTTTCCTTTGTGCACACATACATGAAATGCAAAATAGAAAACATAACGCTCTATTTAAATTACTAAAAGATATAAAAAATATAAAAAGAAATATACAAATATATATCTGGGTTTCCTCCGGGTTCTCCGGTTTTCTCCCACAGTCCAAAAACAGGGATCAAGTCAATTGAATTCTCAAAATTGCCCCATATAGAGTGTGTCTGTGTGAGTGAGTGTGTGCCCAGCGATGAATTGGCATCCTGTCCTGGGTCTATCTGCCCAGCGCCCAAGATGCTCTCCCCTGGATGGGCATGGGGAACCCCAGCGCGACCCTAATAGAGGATAAAGCGGGAGATAATGATTGCATGAGAAAAACATGGAAACTCCACACGGATCAGGATTCGAACCTTGATTCCAAAGAGGTGAAAAACGACTAGCTACTGTAAGCTTTAAAAAGGAAAGACAGTTCGGTCCAGTAGCACAACTGCTATGTTTCTATATTTGTACTGAAAGATTCTCAGAAGGCTTTGTCAAGACAGCAGCAAGACATTATGGCTGTCCCTGTTTGCTTGTTTTACACAATACATATTTCTGTTAGAAATAGCCACATTAAATTTATGGTAGTGTTGTACTGTGCATTACCTAACATGTTATTTAGCCACCAAGAAATGTAGTGATAATTAACCCCAGTTTAGAGTTTAAAACTTCTCAGTCACAATCTTTACTGACTAACATTTTTCACAGCTGCAAAAGTATTTCCTTTTTGCCATAGTGTTCCATAAACTACAGTAACAAATCATCTTAAAAGGGAACACGCTAACACTTAAAATGAATCATACCTTAGATAGATGTGTTCAAAGTGGTAAAGAACATTGCAAGGCTAACAGCAAATTGGTTGTCTCTAGAATTTTTGCTGTGACTTTATTGTGGAAAATGCCAAACAAAAATTAAAGCATCACTAGAGCCATAGTACTAAAAAGTAGCTTCTGATAATGAAGAAAGCAAAATTGCTTAATTTTTACACTGTACTGTTAATATAAACTTATAACATTAGACTCAAAGACTATTAATTATCACTTTAGACAAATTTTGCTATGTTTGAAAAACACAATGCACAAAACATCTTATCCTAGCTCTTAAGTTAACATTGCTGTGTTGCTTTTATCAATTATACATTTTTGAACAGGTAAACGAACTACATCCATCCATTATCTTCTGCTTTATCCTCTACTAGGGTCACAGTGGGGTTCCCAATGCCCATTCAGGGGAGAACATTTCGGGCGCTGGGCAGACACACCCAGGACAAGCCAATCCATCGCTGGGCACACACTCACTCACACAGACATACACAAACACACTCCATATGGGACAATTTGGAGAATTCAATTAACCTTGATCCATGTTTTTTAGACTGTGAGAGGAAACCTGGAGAACTCGGAGGAAACCCACATGGACATGGGGAGAATAGGGAAACTCCACCCAGATTGGGATTCGAACCAGGAATCCTTAGTGCAGAGAGGCGAACGTGCTAAGCACTAAGCCACTGTGCAACTAACTGCATATTTAAATAAAAGATTTTACCTTCTAGAAAATAAGAGGTCTTCAAATCTTACATCATGTAAGTAAATTGCTTCTTTTAGGGAGTCGACATGTAAATACACAGTGAATATACATTTAGGTCTACCATTTCCGATCAGCTTGTGTTATATAGAAACAAAAATAAAATTATTACTAAACGTTTGGTGGCATGATAGCATAGCGGTAGACTTTCTTTTGTAGCACAACTGAAAGGTAGATTGGACAATCTCTTTTTAGTGTGTTTGTATGTTCTCCGTAAGCATTTCTGCGTAGGTCTCCTACCACAATCTATAAACATTCATTCATTCATTATCTTCCGCTTATCCTCTATTAGGGTCGCGGTGGGGTTCCCCATGCCCATCCAGGGGAGAACATCTCGGGCGCTGGGCAGATAGACCCAGGACAGGGCGCCAATCCATCGCTGGGCACACACTCACTCACACAGACACACTCTAAACGGGGCAATTTTGAGAAATCAATTAACTTGATCCATGTTTTTGGACTGTGGGAGGAAACCGGAGAACCCGGAGGAAA
>JAFMOD010000933.1:900112-920686 GCA_019802435.1 Corydoras maculifer
TTAGGGTCGCGGTGGGGTTCCCCATGCCCATCCAGGGGAGAACATCTCGGGCGCTGGGCAGATAGACCCAGGACAGGGCGCCAATCCATCGCTGGGCACACACTCACTCACACAGACACACTCTAAACGGGGCAATTTTGAGAAATCAATTAACTTGATCCATGTTTTTGGACTGTGGGAGGAAACCGGAGAACCCGGAGGAAACCCACGCAGACACGGGAAGAACATGGAAACTCCACCCAGATAGGGATTCGAACCGGGAATCCCTAGCGCTGAGAGGCGAACGTGCTAACCACTAAGCCACCGTGCCGCATCTATAAACATGATAGTAAGTAATACAATAACTTTGTGAGTTTTTTTGTATCAATGCAAATAATTGGTGCCCTGTCTATGGTCTTTTCTTCTTTTCACCCTATGGTCACCCTATGTGACTCTAAATAAAAGATGTAACTTATTAGATAAATAAACGAATGATTAGAACTACTGCTTTTTGGTTTAATTTTAAACAAACTTGCTGTATTGTTTGCTTTTTTATTACTGAAAGTGCTTTGGCAATATGATGTTCATAAATTAAATGATATTTGCACTGCTACCAGAACAGACAGGATACACACCTGCAGCAGATACCTGGGAATTTAGGGACTCGCTCAAGATTCATGAGGAATTACAACAATTTATTATTAGATTACAAGCTCATTAGAGTTTAGAACTCTTGGGCATTTGAGAGATTAAAACAAAATTATGGGCATCTAATTACTTTTCCTAAACATGGCACACTGCAGTATGCATATTTTTAATGTGAGTGCCTGTTCACCTATGTAGCTATTTTTAACTTTGCATGAACTGGAAAAACATCAAATGAAAGTATGACTCGTGGCAATAGGAAGACTTATAAATAGCAAACCAGTATTTACAGATAAGCCTAAAAGTTTGTGAAATCTTTAGAATTTTTCTTTTTCCATATGAATAACCTGAAACTTAGCAGATAGATGGATAGAAAAAAAGTAGATAAAGAGATCCAGATCAAACAAAAAAATGAAGAAAAAGAGAGAGAAAGAAAAAAAAAACGTTTACATTTATTTATTGAGCAATGTGATACTATAAGATATATCTGTCAGGGAAAACATGAGAAGTTTTAAGATTAGCTGGTAAATTAAAGGATGTTTTTAATCAATGGAATGACAAACAAATGTGAGTGGGTGCCCTATTGGAAGTGCATCATGAGACGAACAAAGAAGATTTCCTAGAAGAAAAATCGTTAATGCTCATCGGCTGGAAAAGTTTACAAAACCATAGATCCTTAGTGAGTTGAACTTCACCAATCCACAGTCAAAATGAGATGATTACACTATTTTTACACTACCCAAAAGTGATCGAAGAATAAGACGTTATGTCAAGAGCTAGGTGTGTAACTGACTCAAGGTCACAAAGGATCCAGTTTGGCTTATGTTAAAGTTCATGGGTCCACCATTCAGACATTGAACATTGAAAAACAATGGTGTGCATCACTAAGTTGCATCACTGAAAGAAATATGCTCTCCAAAACGAAAATTGCTGTCTAAAGTTTACAAAAGGTTGCATGGACAAGTCCAAAGGTCATTGGAACAACGTGTCACACACACCCACTTCCACTGTTCCGCCTATCTCACCGCCACACACACCTACTGCTACACCTGATGCGCCTTCCACCAATCAGCGCTCTCCCTCTCCTGATTACCAGATCCAGGTGCACCTTATTAGTGGGAGTTCTATTTAAGCCGGCGTCCCGGATCCACCAGTGTAGAGTTTTCTGGTAACGTGCGTATGCTATGGTGTGTCTGTTCCTTTGGCTCTCACCTCGTACTCACCTTTAGCTGCTTTGATCCGGTTCTGCCCGTTGGTGTTTTCCAGGACGGTTTACCTGTGAGCAGGTGAAGGATCACGGACTCCAGTTCCCTTGTGTTCACCTCGCTGCATTCCTTACCATCTCATCATCTGGTCTCCCGGGGATTCCGATGACGTCACTACCAACGCCTTACCTCTGTTTACTCATTTCGGACTATTGACTGTGTTGATTATTGCTTATGCAATAAAGACCTTTTTATTTGCTAAAAACCTCATGCTTCCTGCGTTTCCTCTGGTAGCGTGACATAAAACTCTGCCCACAAAGAAGGAAGAAGGAACTGTAATGGATCCGACTACAGAACGGACTTGGCGAGTTGACTCGGGCCGTGCAGTCTCTTATGGAGAGGCTTACCGAGTTGGAACGCGAAGGTTCTGGATCCAGAGCATCTGTCTCCACATCACAGCAACCTCCATGTCCACCGGACACCGACACGCCCCCCTTACCCACCGCTGCCCTCTACTGCCTCTCGGAACCGGAGCGGTTTGATGGAACTCCAGAAAGATGCCGTTCGTTCCTGATGTAATGTTCACATTTCTTTCGTAGCCATCCCAGATCCAGCGAGGTCGATAAAATCTTGCTGGTCATCTCACGGCTGACGGGCAGAGCGAGCGAGTGGGCAACCGCCCGCTGGGAGGCACAGGGTCCTGAATGCCGATCTTATGCAGCTTTCCACAAAGCTTTCCAGGCTACCTTTGCCCACCCCCTGGAGGGGGAAGTCGTGGGCTCACAGCTGTACCGGCTTCGTCAGGGATCCAGGTCAGTGTCGGCATACGCGTTAGATTTTTGAATCCTGGCAACCAGAACGGGCTGGAGCAGCTCAGTGCTCCCAGTGATGTTTCGGGAAGGATTACGTCGTGAGATCCAGCGTAAGATAGCGGGCCGGGATTTTGGTGCCTCGTTGGACGAACTCGTTCGGCTAATGGAGCAACACCTCGCCACGGTGCCAACATCCCAAGGACCCAGACTTCCACCATTGAACATGATCCTCCGTTGTCCTCTCCGTTGGAGGCTGAGCCGGAGCCTATGCAACTCAGACTATCTCGGCTTTCCTCACAAGAGCGACAGAGGCATGCCCAACAGGGTCTCTGCGGTTACTGCGGGAGTTCCGAACACGATCTGCAACATTGCGGTGTGAGACCGGTTCGCCGTGCACGTCCGCGGGCGCCTCGTACCTCGCCGTCGTGCACAGCGCCGAGAGTTTCGGTGAGGGACTCGGGGGTCGCTATTCATGCTATTCATTAAAGGTGAATCGGTAGCTGCTACTGCACTGGTGGACTCGGGAGCTGATGGCAACTTCATCGACCGAGTTCTACCACTGGTGGGGGATTCCTGAGGAGTCCCTAGAGACCCAAATTTCGGTACAAGCTGTCGATGGTAATCCTCTCCCCTCAGGGGCAGTCAAGAACACTACACCTACACTCTGGTTAGGTATCGTGAAAAGTCATTTGAAAAAATATTTTTTTTTATCATTTCCTGCCCTTCGGTCCCTATTCTCCTCATCGGCACTACGACTGCTCTATAGACCTATTACACGGGGCCAAATTACCTCACACCCTACCCTTTATCTGCCGCCGAAACACTATAGCTATATTGCTGAAGCGCAGCGCAATGGGTTTATCCGACCATACAAATCCGCAGCCGCATCCATTTTTTTCTTTGTACCTAAGCAAGGGGGTGATTTAAGGCCATGCATAGATTTTTGCGAGCTTAATAAAGCTACTAAACGGTATCCTTACCCTTTCCCATTGGTACCAGCTAATTTAGAACAGCTTCATGTGGCGCGCGTGTTTACTAAACTGAACCTCAGAAACGCATATAATTTTGTACGGATTCGGAAGGGAGATGAGTTGAAAACGGCCTTTATCACTACCTCGGGGCATTACGAATATTGCGTGATGCTCTTTGGCCTCACTAACGCCCCCGCGGTCTTCCAAGCATTTATTGATGATGTGCTCAGGGAATTTTTACATCAAGGTGTTATCGTTTACCTGGACGATGTCTTCATTTTCTCGTTTGATGTGGCCTCCCATGTCGTGTTGGTGCGCCGGGTTCTTGACAAACTTCTTGCAAACGGTCTTTATGTTAAAGGGGACTAGTGCACGTTCCACCAGGGGTCTATCTAATTCTTGGGGTTTATTATCTCCCATAAGGGGATAGAGATGGACCCAAACAAGGTCAAGGTGGTTCTGGACTGGCCGACGCCGGCCACACCCCGAGACCTACAACGCTTCCTAGGATTTGCTAATTTTTATCGGAGGTTTATCAAAATTTTTTGTCAAATTGCACTTCCACTAACCTCTAGTCTCAGGGGCAGCCCTTCTGCGTTGCGCTGGAGTTCGGAGGCGGATCGGGCCTTTAACACCCTTAAACAGAGCTTTACATCTAAGCCTGTTTTGGCCCATCCTGATCCCGAATCCATGGCCCATCGGAGTCTGATCCTGAACGGGGGAATCCCATAATCCCTGCACACAAGTTCATAGGGCAAGTCCAGTGGGAGCTTGATTCCCAGATACAGGAGGCGCTGCGCAACCTTACCACGCCTCCTGAATGTCCTGCGGGGGTTACTTGCGTTCCCCAACCATTTAGATCCAGGGTTATTACATGGGCTCATGCCTCTCTAAGCACCGGTTACCCAGGAGTATTACGTACCACCCAACTCATCCAGCGGAAGTTCTGGTGGGAGTCCTTACAGGCTGACGTACAAACCTTTGTATGTTCTTGTTCCACCTGCGCAGTCTGTAACACTCCTCGGGAGCTACCGGCTGGTAAGCTCTGCCCCCTACCGGGGCCGGAGAGGCCGTGGTCCCACATCGCCCTGGACTTTGTTACCAGTCTGCCTTCCTTCAATGGCTATAACGTCATCCTCTCGGTTCCCCTTAAGGGTCTGTCCTCGGCATTTGAGATGGCCGAATTGCTTTTTACCAGGGTCTTTACCGCATTCGGCATCCCCAAAGTTATTTTATCAGATAGAGGACCAAAGTTTACTTCTGCGGTCTGGAGGGCTTTTTGCGAGAAGTTGGGCTCTTCCATCAGTTTAACTTCTGGATTCCACCCTCAAACCAATGGGGCCTGCGAGCGCTCGCATCAAGAAATTAATAAATTTCTCCGCATCTATGCCCATCGTAATCCTTCTGACTGGTCACGCTACCTTCCCTGGGCAGAGATCGCTCAGAACTCGCTGCGTCACTTGGCCACTGTCATCACCCCATTCCAATGTGTACTGGGTTATCAACCGCCCTTTGCACCTTGGGATGGGGAGAACACCGATGCACCGGCTGTCAACGTTTGGTTTCGGCACAGCGAGGAGGAATGCTCCCAGGTCCACCAGTGCATTGATGCGGTCATTTGGCGGTACAAGCGGTTCGCTGATCGCGCTCGAGGTCCCACTCCCCAATTTGGGGTAGGCGACATGGTATGGCTTAATACCTGGGACATCAGATGTCGCCAGGGCACACGTAAACTCCTGCCGCGGTTTTTGGGGCCTTTTCGGGTAGAGGCGTTTATTAATGAAGTGGCAGTACGTCTCCAGTTACCTAGCCATCTTCGAATCCATCCTACCTTCCACGTCTCCCTTCTGAAACCTTTTGTTACAGGGCCGCTCGATGACAATTGGAGGGAGACAGGTGGGGAGACAACCGAGGGAGAAGAGTCCAACATTTACTCGGTTGCCTCCCTGTTGGATTCCCGTCGACACAAAGGTCGTTTGCAGTATGTAGTCGACTCGGAGGGTTTTGGTCCGGAGGAGAGGAGCTGGGTTTCCGCTGAGGACATCCTGGACCAGAGCCTCATTCGGGATTTCTACCGGGATAACCCTGACCGTCCCGCCCCACGCCCCAGAGGTCGTTCACCCCGCCGAGGCAAACATCCCAGGTCTCAGAGAGGGGCTCCTCGGGATGAGCTGCCTTTTTCAGGAGGGGGTAATGTTCCACCTACCTCACCGCCACACACACCCACTGCTACACCTGATGCGCCTTCCACCAATCAGCGCTCTCCCTCTCCTGATTACTAGATCCAGGTGCACCTCATTAGCGGGAGCTCTATTTAAGCCAGCATCCCGGATCCACCAGTGCAGAGTTTTCTGGTTACATGCGTATGCTATGGTGTGTCTGTTCCTTTGGCTTTCGCCTCGTACTCTTTTGCTGCTGCGATCCGGTTCTGCCCGTCGGTGTTTTCCAGGACGGTTTACCTGTGAGCAGGTGAAGGATCACGGACTCCAGTTCCCTTGTGTTCACCTCGCTGCATTCCTTACCATCTCATCATCTCCCGGGGATTCCGACAACCGGTGATGTCACTACCAACGCCTTACCTCTGTTTACTCATTTCGGACTATTGACTGTGTTGATTATTGCTTATGCAATAAAGACCTTTTTATTTGCTAAAAACCTCACGCTTCCTGCGTTTCCTCCGGTAGCGTGACACGAGTCCAAATGAGATATTTTTGGATTTACTGAGAAGGAAGAGAAATGGTGCATTTCTGCAACACCTGGTTTGCCATAGTTTAAGCCTGTTTTCGTGCATCTGGGTGAAGATGGCTTGCCACCATTGATTAAAAAACAATGACTCTTATTTCTGCTAATTCTAATGGAAAATGTCACGACATCCAGCTGAGAGCTGCATCTCAAGAGAACAAGCAGGGAAACATCGGCCTTATGCACCAAAGTTGATCTACCAAAGAATAGTGAAAGTTAATTCTTAGAAACGTTGGGGAAGACATTAAAACTGTTCATTGCAATGCCGATGTGATCCATTATTTTTATCTTAATCCGCTACTAGCATTTTGCAAGTGAGGAAGGAAGCGGAAGCTACACCAAGGACAGGGCGCCAATCCAATTTTCGGCACTCTCTCAATTAAACACACACACACACACACACACACACACACACACTATAAAAACACACACATCCTGGAGAACCCGGAGGAAACCCACGAGAACACAGGGAGAATCTTGATTCAAACCAGGATCCCCAGCGCTGAGAGGCGGACATACTTATCACCATGTGCGCCAACACATTAAGCCACCATGTCGTCTGCTAATGTGATGTGTGGGACTAATAAATAGAAATGGTGGTAGCAGTTATTGCTGCACAAATAAGACTTGTCTTATTTGTTTCATTTGGTTATTTATTCATTCATTCATTCATTTATTCATTATCTTTTGCTTAATAATCTACTAGGGTCACGGGGGTGGGGGGCGGGGGTTTCCCATGCCTATCCAGGAGAGAATGCTAAGGGTGTTGGGCAGATTAACCTAGGACAGCACAGGTCTGGGCACACTCACTCACACATTCACTCTCGCTTAGAAACACAGACTATGTCAATTTACTTTGAATCCATGTTTGAATTGAATCCATGTTTTTGGACTGTGCAAGGAAACCAGAGAACCTGGAGAAAACCCATGTGGACAT
Source organism: Corydoras maculifer (assembly GCA_019802435.1). Lineage (NCBI taxonomy): Eukaryota > Metazoa > Chordata > Actinopteri > Siluriformes > Callichthyidae > Corydoras > Corydoras maculifer. The sequence continues at coordinate 907,404 of JAFMOD010000933.1, forward strand.
TTGGAGAACATGACAACTGCACCCAGAATGTGATTTAAAACTGGATCTTCAGCGATAAGAGGCAAAGGTGCCATCTGCTACGCCACCATGCCGTCCTCATTTGGTTATTATTTATTTAATTTAAAGAGTAATACAAAACCTGATGAAGTTTTAGGTCAAATTTATACAAAAACATAGAAAATTAAAGCACTTCTGTTTTTGGTAGACACTATTTTTTTAAGTAGCAAAAAAGGGGTTTCAAATATTTGGACATCATGTAAATTTGGATCTTGAAATATAAAACCACAAAATCAATTTACATCTGCAGGATACAAAACAATAAGTTACTGCAGACATTGTAAAAGGTTTCGAAGAAAAGAAAATTATCACTGCTTCCAGGCCAAGTGTTACTGGCACTGGAAAACAGATAATGTCATGGCAGATAAAGACCTGCTAAAGTGAATCTGGGAAAACAAGGTGCCACAATGTCAGAGAGCAGAAGAAAATAGAAAAGGAATAGCAGTGTTTGTTTAGATGGAAAACAATCATGTTATTAACCATAGAGAACTGCATGTAGTAACTCAGTCCAGTGTCCTTGTACAACCAAGCCTCTGCAAAGCAATCTAAAAACACGTTAAGTTTTTCAACAAGAAAAAAACACAGAGGGATCAGTTGTTTTCTAGCGATTTTTTTTATTTACATGTAGTATAGGAGTAGAGGAATGTAGGTGTCTATTCATCATATAAAGAAGCAACTGGCACTTAGGAATTTAATGCCATTTCTGACAGTAGTGTTGAGTACTTAAGCAAGGAGACTAAGCTTTACTTACAGTGTAAATTTTATTTTATTCTACAAGTGATGTATGAGGTTTAGGTCAGAATTCTGTGCAGGTAAGTTCTTTCATACAAATTTCCTGTAAACATTTTCCTTCTGTGCAAATCAGAAGTTACCAAAACTAAAAATACAACTTTTGCTTTCTTGGATCACAATATTCATGGCATTAAATTGACATACATATTGAGTAAGGTTTGACTGGAAAACATTTATTCACTAAGACAGTATTTGTGATTGTTTTTTATAGGGCTAAAACACACAAATGTCTTTTTGACCCATAGATCTTTTCTCCAATTCTAGATAATAAACAGATATTATGATATATAATATGATATATGAATTATGACTCATTAATTCTGAATCTAATTTCAACAGCTTTAAATCATAATTATTGTTCATTTAAAACATATTAATGACATATTAATATATTAACATATTAATTGTCCTGTACCACTGAAAAACATTTTCGTTTACAGCTGTGTTCATTCCACATACGTGCCAACAACTTTTCCATGCACTTGAATAGTTAAACAAGGGTTAAAAAATTAGAAACATTTCATGGACTAATATATGTGTGCAAGATGCTTCGTCCGTCCGATGGTAAAAAGTCATAAGCAAGTTTGAAAACCTAGAATGCTAGAAATGCAGCATTTCCTGCTATTTGTTTTAAACATGCACTTCCTATCATTGGAACAACCGCCACATCATTAAAACATCAAAACACCTCAGCTTTGATTAAGCGATATAATATACAATTATATTTATAGACTTTTTTCCAAAGTTGCTTGACAAAAGACACTTTGTATAAATATTAAACCAAAAAACTGCACTGGTTTGACAAAATTATGGGTATGATATATACTTAAAGCACTTTCTTAAATAGGATCAATTTTGTTATTGTTACTGGAATAATATGTATATTTATGTCAAAATGTATATTTATGTTTAAATGTATATTCTAAAATTTGCATATTTAAAGTATGACCTTTGTTATGTTTTATTATGAACAGGTATATATAATAATGTGAATTTTTACCTCCACCATGCTCTTTTTGTGAAATCATAATGTAACTCAATATAGAAAGAGCAAGAAATAAAGGCCAATGTAGATGTGCAAATAAACATAATTCATTTGCAACCGTTTACTCGTGAAAATTACATTACTTCTAGAAAGTAATATCAGCACAATTGCAACGAGTCAATGAACAATCATCCTGAATGCTAGATTGAATTTTCAGGGTCCGCTGTATGAACTTGTCCAGTTGAAGTAAATTAAATGGCTAAATCAATATTAAAAACAGTACGACTTTACAGTTTTCTTGGCAGCTCTCAACACAGACCTCGAGGTGCTAAGTCTTTTTCCCCTGCCAACACAGTATGACAAATCATTTCAGTTCCTCTTAAGTTTGCCCAAAACCTCTCATTAAAAGCCTTCTAGAATAAACTTGTCGTTAGGGCAACTGTGACTAAACAGGGTAAGGAAAATGAAGTCAGGCCACATCTTTCTAAAAATTTCTAAAAATCTCACATACACACTGGTGTCATGGTGCTCCAGACCAGTGCTGGTCTTGTTTAATAAGCTCAAGATGTCATATTATCCTTCTGCCACGCCTAAAAAGTGTCGATGAATACTATGTAGTAAATTGGTGTATGTGTGTGTGTGTGTGTGTGTGTGTGTGTGTGTGTGTGTGTGTGTTTAGCTATTTCTTTTCCAAAATGTGCTTTTTTTCAATAAATGTATTTACACAGGAAGCACAGACACTTTGCACTCTCAAGGTCACGTTGCTAACAGATAAACATTATTAACAAGCAAGGATGAGGTGCATTGTAGCAAGTTTTGAATTCCAAAAAATGTTTAGAAAGAAAACATTACATGCCTGATATTTTTTTAATAATAATAAAATAATTAAAAGATCAGATTTTAATTGGATGGTGATTCCTAGCACTTCAGTGACACTAAAAGAGTGGTGGTGTTCATCTACTGTAGAATCCTTTATTAATGATCAAAAGTTGATGGCGTAACTGTAGCACGACAAAGTGCATCTATATGGTTCCTAAAGTAAATTGGTCAATCCAGAATGTAGAAACAAAAAGTGTACAGGTAACATATAAGGTTTGGACAAAAAACAGTGGCTGACACTGGCCCATTGGACAATCTCTAGATCTGCCCCTTCTTACCAACAATCTACATTTCCAAAATACACTCTTCACCTGTTCACTGTGCTCTATGATGATTGTCGCCTGGTGATTTAACATCTAATTTTTACCACTTTTTAAAAACTTTGCTCACCACTGCCAAATGGTGGAACAATCTTCTCAACTCTGTCAGCAAAGCTGAGTCAGTTTAAAGTGCATTTTCAAGAAACATCACAAAACACATCTCTTCTACAAGCATTTGTTATAGATTAATAATAATCTAGAAGTCAGATTGGGTTCTAGATTATAATGATCAGGTTTGATTATACTACAGCAGGGGTGTCCAAATATTTTGTATATTTACAAATATTTTGTCCAAATATTTATGTAAAATTTTGCCAAATTTGATAAAGTAACGATGCCTGGGGGCTAATAGTTTGTTCTGATATTTTTCACCTCAGAAGTTACGCACTGTTATAAAAGAATTTTCATTGTCACAATTACCTTAACCTTTCAAATGTCAATGTAACCAAATATAAGCAACTCAGGAGCAAACGACTCTAAAGACACAATTATTTTATATCTAGAGAGTCAGAAAACATTAAACAAACTGTATAGTTTAAAGTCGAGCAGCTCCTCTGTCACATTCATGTTATCATCAAACATCTCTTAAAAAATCAGTAGTTGTGTCAGCACGAGCTGGACTTTGGACATGCCTGTAGTACAGTGTAGCTGGTTATTCCATAACTACTGACTTGTGTTGTTCTTTCACTTATAAGTCACTTTGGACAAAAGCAACTGCTAAATGAATAAATATAAATGTAAGTTTATCAATAGTCATATTTCTTGAATAAATGCAGCAAGTTTATCAAGACTAAGACATTGTCTAGAAGCAAAACCTAAGGTGTGTGTTAAAAGTGGCTTATTGGTCTATGTGGCACAGTCACTTGAATGCAGTCTGTTAATAAACAGTGGTGTAAAACTTAAATGAAGCCAATACAACATTACAATTTGTTTCAAATTGGGAAAAAAAACAGAGCTGGTGATCCACAAAATGCTGATTAAAGTGAATAAGAAAAACTCAACACTTCTGCACACTGTGCAATCCTTGTTTTTGGCCCATACACCGTCTATACTACTGCACTCTTGGAGAATATTTGTCAAATTCTATTTCTTCGATTGCCCATCTAATTTAATTTATTGTACATGTTTAATGAGAAAGAAACAACAGAATGTAACAGGTCAATATGTTCCTTACAGATGTTCACGTATTTGCCATTTAACATTAAAAGGGTATTTATGTGGAGGTGTCTATATTTTATATAAATTTATAATAATAATACTTTTTTTATTTTAAATAAGGCAGAATGTTATTTTTCATACATGGTGAAGGAGTCATGTGTTACAACAATGGTTTATTTTATAGCTATCACAACAATGCATACAAAAAGCCTGATCCTTTTGTAATAAACACAGCAAGAAACAAGATTAACGGATGTCGGTCAGAGTGTGGAGCCAGAAGTAATTACTCAGCATAGGTGAAGCTGCTGTGAAACTGCTACAGCTTATAACAAATCTTTGAATAATGTCTAACTGCTAATATTTGGTTTACACTGCATAGTTTACATTTAGTATACTTTACTACTGTCATAAAATCATATAAGCGGTATCCTAAAGTCTGGGAGTGCTTTGCTATCTTTTAGGATCAAAACATTCATTCATTCATTATCTTCCGCTTCATCCTATATTAGGGTCAAGGGGGGGTTCCCTATGCCCATCCAGGGGAGAACGGTTCGGGCGCTGGGCAGATACACCCAGGACAGGGCGCCAATCCATCGCTGGGCACACACTTACACATACACGCACACAAACACACTCTACATGGAGCAATTTGGAGAACTCAATTGACTTGATCCATGTTTTTGGACTGTGGGCGGAAACCGGAGAACCCGGAGGAAACTCACGCGGACACGGGGAGAACATGGAAACTCCACCCAGATGGGGATTCAAACCGGGAATCCCTAGTGCTGAGAGGCGAACGTGCTAACCACTAAGCCACCGTGCCACCCATTCAGGATCAAAACATGTTGCGCAAAATATTACAGCCTTTCTTTTAGACCCATCATGCAACACTAATGAATGGGACATATTGGCCTGGTATTATATATAATGCTAGGACATGTATAGTTCAATATGTGGAAATATGTATCAGTATGTATGTATGCTTATATAAACATTCATTCATTATCTTCTGCTTTATCCGCTATTAGGGTCGCGGTAGGGTTCCCCATGCCCATCCAGGGGAGAACGTCTCGGGCGCTGGGCAGAAACACCCAGGACAGGGCGCCAATCTATCGCTGGGCACACACTCACTTACACAAACACACTCTAAAGGGGACAATTTGGAGAACTCAATTGTCTTGATCCATGTTTTTGGACTGTGGGAGGAAACCGGAGAACCCGGAGGAAACTCACGCAGACACGGGGAGAACATGGAAACTCTACTCAGATGGGGATTCGAACCGGGAATCCCTAGTGCTGAGAGGCGAACGTGCTAACCACTTAGCCACCGTGCCGCCCGCTTGTATAAACATTTAAAAAAATATATATGTATTCAACTAAATGTGTTTTCAACTAAACACCGGAATACATAAAGTACCTTAAAAGAGAGTAGTATCTTAAAAGATGGATTTTGTAGTTACAATTACAGGCTGTAGTCCATCTGTTTATGGACTTTAGTACATACTGTGGTAGTCGCCTTTACTCCTTACTCTAATCTAATGACAGGACCCTAATAATAACAACACAGAGCAGGTATTATTTGGTTGGTGCATTATTGGTGTTGGTGCCACCTAGTGGCCAAATTACAGAACGCAGTTTATAAAAAACAGCCTCAACAGGCTTAGTAATTATTGGGAATTTGGCTTGCTGTTTATAAGATTTAAAATAATGTATTGTAGATTACACATTGATACGAATGTGAATCAGAGGTGTATATTATTGTCAATAATTGACAAATTACCTGTTTTATAATTGAAACAACAGTGCCACTACTGCATTAAAACCCTCACCACATCAGTGTCACTGCAGAACTAATTGTTACTAGAGCTTGTGATTGTAAAACTACAAAGTTCATCTTTATGATGAGAGGACAAAATAGACAATAGAGCAATAATTCGGTGTGTCCAAAAGTTTGACTGGTACTACAAATAATTTATACATAATTTATACAGTTAACACTTCCTCTCAAGTGGAATTAAGTCCCCAATTAAGCCTCAGTCCTTACAAGGTTTCTTCCTCTACAAACAAACAAATACCTGAGAGTTTGTCCTTGTCTGCTGCTTTGGATTGTTGTTGGTTGGTAGTTCGGGAATAGAACAATGTAAAGCTGCTTTGAAAATTAAATATGTTGTGCAAATAAATAATGTATAAATAAAATAAAAAAAGAACAGAGCATGAATCTCAGTTTTAATGTATTTCAGTGTGTCAAAGTGTATGAGGACCCAGCTGCTACTCCGTCATGCAGAAAATGTCAGTGTGGCTTGGGCACAGGCAAACCCTTACACCTATTCCTCTCGTGTGGAAACAATTCTGGCCTAATGCAGTACAACATGCATGCATACACACATACACATGCATTTGCACACAAACATTTGTAAAATCACAACAGTTAAATCGCTCTAATACCATATACAGCATGGACAATAGGGACAAGCTGCAATCAGTCATGTGCACACACAACTGTGCACACAGGTTCTTACCTCATGTTGCTCATGGTGCTGCTAGTCTCAGATCCCCGTTTGCATCGCTCGAGTTGTGTGGCAACGATTTGGCGCTCTGCCTCCAGCTCTCTAGTCAGTCTCTCAAACTGCAGCTCCTGACAGATAAAGATTACTGCTTAGAGGGATCAAAATGCAAAGTAGTGCCAGTAAGGAACATTAGAAAAGCATCAAAGAGCTCTGTGTACAACTTCTCTGTGCAGCATGAGACCACACTCCACTGTTTATTTGTTACAGTGGTTTAGTACACTTTAAAAAAATGCCATTGGGGTATAAACTTGTACTATATAAATCTGCTGTCTCCAAACTTTTGAACAATTTGTTCCAAACTGGCCATTTGAGGGATAGTGGAATCCTGATGTGATCGAATATTTAATATCTGTTTTCTTAGCAATGTAAACACTGTATATAACAAATGTGTTTTATTTGTATAACAATATATCAGGCTGATGAGTAAAATAATAGATCTAAATTTATTTTCTAGCTAATAAACTATCCTTATAAGTGATGAGAAACTTTTGTTGTCACCATACTAAACACATGCTAACACACACACACACACACGCACACGCACACGCACACACACACACGCACACAGACACACACACACACACACACACACACACACACACACACACACACACACACACACACACACACAAGAGAAAGACACACAAACAAACAAATTCTGTGCAAAAAACCAGGTGGGTTTTTATGACATATGGGTGCATGACCACAATTTTACGTATGTGCCTCAGAAAGCACGGTCGCTAAGTGGTTAGGGCATTGGGTTATCTATCTGAAGGTTGGGGGTTCAAATCCCAGGTCCACTGAAGTTACCATTGTGGGTACTTGAGCAAGACTAAGGGTCTACCCTCATTGCTCCAGGGATGTTGTGATTAACCCTGTGCTCACCTTGTAAGTCGCTTTGGATAAAAGTGTCTGCCAAATGACCAAATGTAAATGTAGAAATCATGCATCCCTACTGCTCATAAATAATAAATGAATAAATAAATAATAAGAAGAAAATCAAGACTAGTTACTTCAGCTGTAATGAGATAACAGTTTGGTGCAGTTCCATTTATATTATAGCTTGGCTTTTTTTAATCCTGCACTAAGAAAGTGTGCCAGGCGTCCTGCACCAACTCACTGTCAGAACTGGAAACACCTGTGATCCCATGCCGCAGCACGATGTGTTCCAAGGCTGAAATGATGGCACACTGCCAAAAGTGACATGGAAATGACCCAGACTTATGAAAAAGACACATGTATTTATAACTAGGTCAAATGACTGATGTCAGGTGTATCAGCATTTGGCCTCATATGTCAGACAATAAAAAGTATAATAAAAGAAGTGATCATGTGAACCCAGCAGCAAAAAGGTTTCTCAACTTCAGGCATATGACAGGTAACAGTGTTGTTTGAATAAAATATAATTAAAACCATAAATAAAAACAATAAATATATTTTCTTTGTTAATTTGTCTTTCAAATAAATGTATACATTAAATTGCCCCAACTTTCTTTTTGGCATCAAGATTTTTATATAAAATTTACAATCATTGCAAACAAGTGCAATCTGAGAATATCTAATCATTATAAGGTCTTAAAATATGTTGATGCACTTCAATTTGCAATCGTCCACAAGGACATTTACAAAACATTTTTAAAAAGTTTAAATGTATAACCACCTTAGAATATTTATGCGCTAAAAACATTTTTGACAGTTGACAATCTTGACAATCTTAGCATCATAGTCACAAGTATAGTTTCTTTAGAAAATTTGCCAGAAGAAAATATTTTTTAGTTGCATCTGAACACATGACTTCTGAAACAATGTTCTGTAGACAGTCAAAACATAGCAAAGATGTTCTGTGACATATTTAGAAAAAAAGCAAACACAACAGCATAACATGGTCGGCATGGTGGCTTAGTGGTTAACACATTCACCTCTCAGCTCTGGGGAACCATTTTCAAATCTTAATTTGCGTGGAGTTATCCCTGTGTCCCCCTGCGTTTCTTCCGGGTTCTCCGGTTTCCTCCCACAGTTTAAAAACATTTATTAAAGCTAAATTAAATCTCTAAAGGGTGGCACGGTGGCTTAGTGGTTAGCACGTTCGCCTCTCAGCGCTAGGGATTCCCGGTTCGAATCCCCATCTGGGTGGAGTTTCCATGTTCTCCCCGTGTCTGCGTGGGTTTCCTCCGGGTTCTCCGGTTTCCTCCCACAGTCCAAAAACATGGAACAAGTTAATTGAATTCTCAAAATTGCCCCCTATAGAGTGTGTCTGTGTGAGTGAGTGTGTGCCCAGCAATGGATTGGCGCCCTGTCCTGGGTCTATCTGCCCAGCGCCCGAGACGTTCTCCCCTGGATGGGCATGGGGAACCCCACCGCGACCCTAATAGAGGATAAGCGGGAGATAATGAATGAATGAATGAATAAATCTCTAAATTTCTCAATATAGAGGGTGTTTGTGTGTGTGTGTGTGTGTGGATAAAAGTGTCTGCTAAATGACTAAATGTAATTGTATGTATGAAAATACGTGTGCCCAGTGATAGATTGGCACCTTTTCCTGGGTGTATCTGCTCAACGTTTTTCCTGATGGGCATGAGGAATCCTCACAAGACCCTAGTATAGAATTAAGTGGAAGATAATGAATAAATAAATAAAGGGCACAGCACACTATGCCAACTCTCAAGTACAGTCTTGGAGGTTGAAAATTAAGTGGTTGAGCTTGTTTTAAAGCCACAGGACCTTGACGATTTTAAGTTATTTAGTTCACCATGAATACCTCTATATACCAAAGTAATTTAAAGTCAAATATGAAACCACTCAGCAGCTGAAACTTGTCAAAACTTGCTTATACAATAATTCAATTATCCTAAGAACATCCTCAAATCTACAGCAGAGTGGCTAGAAATTAAAAGAATTTAGGCTCTGCAATAAAGTAGTCTAGACATAACCCAAATACAAACAGAAGGGACCCAGGCACCCCACATAAACACAGGATAAACACGCAAACTCAATACAGCAAGCCCACAAATCACGTCTTTATTTAGAAATGTTTCAATATTAACTAATAAAAATGTCCTTCATTGTTTTTCAAGTTACAAAATATATTGTTTAAAAGGCAATAATCAATTGCTTTTTCATGAAATGTGTCATTATATTAATTAAATTAGATTACCAAGGCTTTAGTGAACAATTCAAATGCAAAACTGTCTAAAAGGACACGTTAGACTCTGTTGTTTGAGGACTAGACATTTACCAAGTCCTTTTTTTAAACAGTGATTTTCTTAAGAAAGCTCTTTTTTTAATAATAATAAGCAAACGTTGCTGCCATTTTTAAATGAGGAAAGATGAGTCAGAAGAACTAGCTTCAGTCTAAAGCCAGTTCTATCAAATGAAAGAAAAAATAAAAACCTCTAGTAATCCATTCATTTTTAAGCCAATTATCCTAATTAAGGTTGTGGAGGAGCTGGAACCTATTCAAGAACTAATACTTTAACACACACACACACACACACACACACACACACACACACACACACACACACACATACACTTAAGGGCAATATACCTTTCAAGCCTTCTGGAATAATAAAAAAGTCTTAATGCTTTTAATGCTGCACATGTTTCTTATAGAATGTATGTCATTTTCAATAATTTGGAAGTGAAACAAGATTAGATTAATGCACAGATTTTAAATGATAGTGAAGGCCATATCAAAAGCTTCAGCTTAAAAAAAACATTATTATTCTGCTTAAAATGCAAAGAATCCTCAATATTGGAAAATTCATCCTACACCTTCAGCAAACTTTTTAAATCAGTATAACATAGTATAACGAGGAATAGTGTTTTAGATGCCAAAGTGTCATGAGGCTCTGTGTTCTGCATTTTTAGAGTGGCAAAAAGAGACATCTATAGTAGTTTATAAGGTCTGTAGCTCCTTTAATAACAGGCAGGCTCTGAGGAATCAATAGAAGCCTAATTTAACAGTTATACAAAACGAGCATTACAATGGGATGGTTTATTGATCCAGTCACCAAAGCCATATATGTGATGGTATCACCAAAAAACAGTGTGTAGCATATAACTTATTCCATAAAAGTCAATCATAAATGGGAATCCCTTCTCTCTTTCTTGCCTTCTTTATGAAGAGTGAGTTCTAAACTTTTAGCAAGGGAGAGATCATCCGTAGTTTTTTTTTGTAATTCTATGCTGTTGTAAGATGCTTTGTCATTATTGACTATTGTATTTCTTGTTAGCACACCAAGTCTAAGCTAAATATAAAAATAAATGGTGTGAAGAAAAGTCGTGTGTTACTGAGACATCTAGCAGGACATCACTTTCCCCAAATCACTATGTAAAGGTTTACGGTAAATTTCAGAGAAGTGCAACTTCAAATGCATACTATAAGAAGAAATGAAAGTTACCTTACTTTAAGTCAGTCCATCAGACCTATCATATGGACTAAGCCAGTCTCATTTTCCTTTGAGTTTATAAAGAGATAAGAGCATCTTTGTGAAGCACAAAAATTACACTCCGCATCGGTAGGTCCAGCTGAATCACTCAAATTCCTCCGCTGATTTGAGACACGGACCGCCGCTGCCTTGCTGTCACACACAGCAGCCACTCAGCTTGGCACAAAGGTCTCCATGGCAACGGGGGATCTTACACCCCCACCCTCGGCATTGAGCACAGAGCATTTCTTCCAAAAGATGCCCCACCCACCAGTTTGATTTCGCCCGCCTTTCTGTGCCTATTCTCCTCCTGCACTCCCCAAAGCCTTTTGCTTTACACAGGCAGGGTGAGCAGTCAATCATTTAAAGTGAAAATGTGGCTGTCAATACCACTGCATGTGTCACTATGGCTTTCTTGTTCTCTATGTCACATGCCATGTCACAAGCTCCTTGTTGCATTGTCTGGTTGGAAATCTCACCAAACTTTTATTGTCTGCTCCCAGATTCTCAGCAATTCACCAACAAGAGACACAGAATCTCTGGATTTCCCTTTAAACAATACACAAAAGTTCCATATTTGATAAAGGTGCTTTCTTGCCTGACTCAACCGTGTTTCGAGCTGCACTCATGCATTATTTAAATCCTGAACCCTGCTGCATCACTTGGTGCTAAACGGTCACTCTGATCCTGCTTGGACTAAATTACAGCACAGCCTTTGCTTTGGAAAACGATCCTTGAAGGGACACCCTGTTTCACCAAGCCAATCTAATACTTATACTTAATCGGTTTTGATAATTGTGGAGGTAAATTCAAGATATAAAGGTAAAATAAAAACAGGAAGCAGGAGATCATTTTTACTGTAAGTTTTGTAACAAATGTCATGGCAGAAATAAGGCCTGTTAAAAATTAGCCGATCTACTGTGATCATTCATTCATTCATTCATTATCTTCCGCTTATCCTCTATTAGGGTCGCGGCGGGGTTCCCCATGCCCATCCAGGGGAGAACGTCTCGGGCGCTGGGCAGATAGACCCAGGACAGGGCGCCAATCCATCGCCGGGCACACACTCACTCACACAGACACACTCTAAACGGGGCAATTTTTGAGAATTCAATTAACTTGATCCATGTTTTTGGACTGTGGGAGGAAACCGGAGAACCCGGAGGAAACCCACGCAGACACGGGGAGAACATGGAAACTCCACCCAGATGGGGATTCGAACCGGGAATCCCTAGCGCTGAGAGGCGAACGTGCTAACCACTAAGCCACCGTGCCGCCTCTACTGTGATCAATGACAAACAATCTGGAATATGAAGGAAAACAATGATATGCCATTTGCTAAATACTCGATTAGAAAAGTGTAATGCCACTCTTCTTATCATCGCACATTCATGAGAACTCTCCCCACAAGTTTGAATTGCCCATTTGGTATGAACAAGTTTCACAATTTTGCTGTCAAAATGACTTGCCATCACATGTCTGCTAACACAGAATAAGAAAATGAACCTCTCCTGTCTGTTCTGCATGAATATATTGTCAATAATTGAAATAGAAATTTCAATTATTATACTGTAGATGAAAGAATACAGTTATAAGTAAAGTTAACTGTTAATTGAGTATTAGTGAGTTTGGGCAAAGGCAACATAGGACATAGTGGTTATCTGACTTTTAGCACTTGATATCCAGGTTTGATTCCTGATCTGGATGAAGTCTCCATATTATTTCTGTGTCCGTGTGAGTTTTCTCTGGGTTTTCCAGTTTTCTCCCACAACCAAAAACATGAAATCAAGGTGAATTGGCTGCTCTAAATTGCCCCCTATAGTGTGTGTGTGTTGGTGTGTTAGATTCCGGTTGTCTGTGCAGCACTAAAAGAAGAGTCTTTTGGAAGATTTTAAATGCAGTATTTAATGCTGAGAACACATAACAAACACACATGCACAGAATAACAGGACTGACTAATAAAGCTGCTCAAATGAGGACATGAAGCAGGGTTAAATAGGCCCTTTTATAAATTACTTCTAAATAGTGTGTGTGTGTGTGTGTGTGTGTGTGTGTGTGTGTGTGTGTGTGTGTGTGTGTGTGTGTGTGTGTGTGT
>JAFMOD010000933.1:929811-1003898 GCA_019802435.1 Corydoras maculifer
CTCCGGTTTCCTCCCACAGTCCAAAAACATGGATCAAGTTAATTGAATTCTCAAAATTGCCCCCTATAGAGTGTGTCTGTGTGAGTGAGTGTGTGCCCAGCGATGGATTGGCACCCTGTCCTGGGTCTATCTGCCCAGCGCCCGAGACGTTCTCCCCTGGATGGGCATGGGGAACCCCACCGCGACCCTAATAGAGGATAAGCGGGAGATAATGAATGAAGGAATGAATTTTTAAAAATACTATTTTTAAAATAATGTTATGTATTAGGACATATTATATATATCCTTAAGATATATTAATATCCATATTATATATAAGCTCTTAAAATTAGGTTAATACAACCTTTGTTAAAAAGTAATACCATTTTTTATATTTCAAATTTTTACAGAGTCAATAATAAGGCTATCTTTCCCCACATTAAAGCTTGGCCAAATTTGGCTGACATAACAGGACAATGACTTTAAACACCAAAGTGATGCATGACCTACAATTAAATAGCTGAAAAAGAAAAAAATTTAAGCGTTGCAACAGTGCAAAGTTCAGTCCTCATGCCAATTATTGGTGTGGTTGGACCATCAACATAAACTATGTGTTAATAGGATGTGCTTAGTTTTTCATATGTTTTTATTTTGACTTTATTTTTGTCATTAAATAAGAAGTTAAATGTATCATGTATTGTTGCTCATCTGAGTTTGGGTTTACATCCTAAAACCATAAAATTTAAACATGGTATTCAATCTTTTCCATGTGACTATATGCAATCAAGCACCCAGGCATGCATTTTGTGAAATTGTATGCTGTTAATTCAGGGAAACATGGCTCTTTCCTTAGTGGACAAGGCAAAGATGTGAGTTTGGTGGGGAAGAAGTCACATAGACTGAGCTCTCAACTCTATCAACTGTTTAGAGCTAGAGACAGAGGAATTGGTCCTCCACATTTAACCCATCCAAGCTGTGAAACGCACATATACACACACTAACCTGACTGAGCACACATGCCGGAGCAGTTGGTAGCCTTGTATACCGCATCTAGGGATTTGGGGTTAGGTGCCTTGACCGTGAGCACTTTAGTTAAAGTGTTTGGTGAGACTGGAAATGGAACCGGGGACATTCAGATTACAAGGCTAGTTCCTTAACCACAAGCTTACGACTGACCACACAAATGCGATTCTCTGTTAATAAGCAAAAGTTTGGAGACACACTCCAATATTTTGTAGAAAACCTTAGAAGAGTGTAAGCGATTAAGCTTCAAAAAAGAAAACAATTAAAAAAAAAAATTTGTAAAGATTACAGAGTTGCACACATGTTTTAGTGTCCAATGCAAGTTCCTAGATATCATTTCTATTTTTCCCTAGTTGGGGCTGGAAATAACTGAAAGTTCAGCAAATAACACTCAGAACACTCTGTGATTTTTGTGAACAAGGTATAAATGACTGTTCTCTCCTTTATTTGATTTTCTTGAAAAAAGCACAGAATGTAAGCATTTAAAAGCAAAGGTAGTAAACTTGTCCCTAAGCCTTTAGTCAAGTTATTATTTTTGAAAAATATGACCCGGTTGAAACTTTACCAATACTGTAGTAGTACCAATACTGCAGAATAATGTAGTATCAGGAGTGTATTAAAAGTTAAATTAAGGTGAGTCACTGATTATAAACACAGCCCACCTACCACCCTAATAGTGAAAAAACATACCAAAACTATAACACAAAATTACCAAAAAATGTTTTAACTAAGAACCTGAGCACTCAACGTTTTTTAATAACTGACTCCGCTGTCAAGAATGCCGCCCCAAAGCCCATTTGTTAGACACAACAAAAAATGAGTTCATGCCCTTACAAGCTTAGATTGGAAGCTCAGCAAAATATCATCTGAAAATGTCACTGGCTAAATGTCATTGTGACTCTGAGTAGTTTGTCACAAGCTCGAGTCATGGAATCACAAACTTCTCCACATGTGTACAGTTCCTTTGGTTTATTTTGTTTTCATGCTTTACATGTACCTACAGCTATGTTGGGCCATTAGCCTAAAAAGTATTTGAATCACAGACTGAAGTTATTTATATTTTGTCAATGAATACTTACTGTAGTAAATAATTCTAGATGTGTATTTTCTTGGTGAAGCATTTAACCAATCACATTTTAGCATCATTTGTTTCCAGTGTCAAAAAAATCAGTTCTGCTGCAGGCTCAGTGGCATAAAATAAGTGTCGATCCAACTGTTGCTTCAAGGCCCTCTAGCATTGATTTTTTTTTTATGAAATTGTGTCTAGGTTCCAAGTACAGTAGAATATTTTATGTGTTTGTAAGAAATGCTAAACTTCAGCTGACAAGTAACCTGCCAAAACAGGCTGAATAATAATATATATATATATATATATATATATATTAATAAAAAACATTCCTTTACTGAATGACATGCTAAAAGTATGGAAAGTGGTAATTGTTACCTTAAGTGGAATGAAAGCTGTAGGAATGAAGGCTCATACTAAGGACATCAACACAAGCACAGAACAGTTATATAGTAAAATAGTTATAGGATGGAGTGTGTGAATAGCTGATTTTGAGATGATGGCTAAATCACTGCATTTTTTGCAGAATGCTGTCAAAACTCCATTTGAGTCAAACCAAGTATAAACCAAACACTATTCTATATTCTGTTATTAGACATATAATTTTTAAACCAATAATAATAAATAAATTCTTTATGATCTTGCCGTCGTACTTTTCCAGCTAATATATTTGTCTGTTTCCGCTGTGGCTTAATGTACTTGAAATATGTACATACCACTGTGAAACATTGGAAAATTCCTCTCAATGTCTCTTATGTTTTCTCTTTCAAGTTAAAAACATGTTAGTGGATGGTGTTTATTGTGTGCATGAATCTGTATTTCTGCCTTGCAATGGATTGGTGATCCATTGAGGGCGTCCCTGCCTGTCACCTAATTGCTATAATAATCCATCCATACATCCATTACTCTTCCGCTTTATCCTCTATTAGGGTGGCAGAGGGGTTCCCCATGCCCATCCAGGGGAGAACGTTTTGGTTGTTGGGCAGGTACACACAGGACAGGGTGCCAACCTATCGCTGGGCACACATTCACTCACACAAACACAAGTTCAAGTTATTTATTTATATAGCGCTTTTTACAACAGTACATTGTCACAAAGCAGCTTTACAGAATGAAAAGCCTTTAAACCCCCAAAGAGTAAGCCGAAGCAACAGTGGCAAGAAAAAACTCTGTAATTTCTGTTATTTAAAGAAGAAACCTTGGGAGGACCAAAAATCAGTGGGGGGGCTTATTCTCCTTGAGCAGCCAGGCAGCAACAACAGCAACACACTCTATATGGGGTAATTTGGATAATTCAGTTCACCTTTATCCATGTTTTTGGACTATGGGAAGAAACCGGGGAACCTGGAGGAAACCCATGCCGAAACGGTAAGAACATGGAAACTCCACCCAGATTGGGATTCGAACCGGAAATCCCTAGCGCTAAGAGGCGAACGTGCTAACCACTAAGCCACCGTGCCGCTGCTATAATAATAATAATTTAAAAAATGAATATGCATTAATGCATTATGCATTAATAGTTGGGCAGCACAGTGTTTAGTGGTTAGCAAGTTTGCCTCTTAGGTTCAAATCCTGGTATGGGTAAAGTTTCCATGTTCTCCCCATGTTCACAAGGGGTTTATTTGGGTTCTCCAGTTCCTCCCACAGTCCAAAAAAATGGTTTTGAGGTGAATTGTGTGTGCTAAATTGTCTCTATATAGTGTGTGAGTCTGTATACGTTAGGAAGAAAATTAGGAAAAATATCTCTCCCCATGATTACATGGGTTATTTGTGTGTTCTCTGGCTTCCTTCCACAGTACAAAACATGGTTTCAAGGTGAATTGTCTGCTCTAAATTGCCTATATATAGTGTGTGTGTGTGTGTGTGTGTGTGTGTGTGTGTGTGTGTGTGTGTGTGTGTTTGTATGTCACAATCCTGCTGCTTGTGCGGCACTGAAAGAAAAGTCTTTAGGAAGAATATAACAGAGTTTTTTTATTGTAGAGATCTCCATGGGACGACAAAACACACAGAGACAATAGTGACTAATTAATAATGATGCTCGAACAAGGACACGAAAGTAAGGCAGGGATAAATAGGCATGGAAGAACACATGTGAAGGTAATATCATGTGCAGAAAATAATGAAATTTAATGTTTAATTTTAACAAAAATTGACAATCAAAGCGCAACAAGATCCAAAAGTGAAAATTCCTATGTTTCTTAAGCTGTGTGAGTGTCCTGTCCTGGGTTTATCTGCCAGGTGCCCAAAACTTTCTCCCCTGGATGGGCATGAGGTACTCCCTGTAACATCTAGTATAGAATTAAATGATCAAGATCATGAGATAAGATGCATTAATACTCTTAAAATGCCCCCATTTTCTAATGACATTCGTCTAATAAAGCATTCTTGCAAATTTGCATACAATTTTATTTTGTTCAACAAAAAATGCACATCCAAAAATGCAGTAAAAAAGAAACAAAAACTACACAGATAATTAGAAGTGTCATATGATTTTATTATTTAGGATTTATGCACTCTCACCCAAGCCTTTTAAATTTCTCCTTAGTCTTTGCTTCATAATTACAGTGTCTTGACTTATCTAAATGCTTTCCTATACCTATATAAGGTTATAACCTTATAACAATTTTTATCTTCACCAAGGATCAGATGGATTTAATGGTTGATTTCAATTTAATGAATTATTGTTTATCTAACACTTGGTTTTTATTGACAAAACTTTAATTTCTAGTGGATTAACCGGCCTGCAGGACTGCCAGCATACTACTGTGAACATCTGGGGGATAAAACGGATTTTCACAGAATTTAATGACTGAATTATATCAATGCATTGTACCAGTCAAAGTTTGGACGCATGCACTCTTGCTTCACTTATTGTCCATTTTATTAGTTTTACTTACCATTAGGATGGAGTTTGTAGTTAATGGACTGCAGTCTGTTTGTGGACAACAATACAATGTGTTAGACTCCTTAACTCAGTTCTGTAATGTTCAGGACCCCAATATTACCACCACAGAGCAGGTATTATTTGGTTGGTGCATTGTTTTGATTCAAGCAGTGTAACCGGGGTTTTTAAATCAAACTACAGAAGCACTGCTGCACTAAAACCCCCTCATCAGTGTCACCGCAGAACGGATGGTAATCAATACACCAGTTATCTGTGCTGTGATGTTCCTAACTAAAAGAGAACAAAGAACCAGCAGGGGACTAAACTAAATTAAAAAAAACAGAGGTACTACAGATTGTAAATCTACAAAGTCCATCTATGTGGTCAGTTGAGAAACAATGGAACAAGAAGACAGTGTGTCCAAATGTTTCACTGGTACTGTGTCTATTAATTGAGCATACATGGTTTCTATTCATCTAAACACTTACAATACATACATACTGTAAGACACATACCCACAGAACACTGCCTAGCTGCTCATGGAATGTGAATCCTTCTTGTGGTTCAGGCTTAAAAAATTGGAAAGTTGGTTTGAGACAATGTACTTAAAACAGCACTAAATAACTAAATGGGCTTGAACTTTAATAAATCTAGACAACATGTGACTTAAAAAAAGCTTAATTAAAATTGCCTGCTCTGAAGGCGTTGAAGTGGAACATCAGACCTAAGGCAAAAGAATAACACCTATAAAAACAATTCCAAAATAATAAAAAAAACAAGTTATTTAAATTATTAAATAACAACTGACTTGCAAAGCAAGTGTGAGCAAGGGAGAGAGAGAGAAAAAGAGAGCGTATTGAATTCAGTCACCCACTGGCAGGTGAAGGACAATTAAGTATGCAATAAGTAACTTATAGCCATATGGCTATGTGGCAAACCCACTCACTGGCCACTTTATTAGGTACATCATTTAGTTTCAACATTCAGTATCCAATTCATTACTATCAATCAGGATGCACTTTATAACCCAGTAATTACAGGTTGTAGTTCATTTGTTTCTCTGCTGACTTAGTTCATCAGGACTCACATAGGGTCAGACTTGCCCAGATATTATTTGGGTAGTGGATGATGTTGTCTGTATTGTGCCAGTACAAGAGGATCAGACACAGCAGTGCAGCTGAAGTCAATGATTGAATTAATTAATGAATTATTAAGCACTCTATTAGACACATCCACCTTGTTCATTCATGTTGTAGGTATAAAATTAGAAACATTAGGTCAATTGTTGCTGCACAAAAATAAAGTTGCAGCTGAGTGAATATTTTAATATTTACAATATTATATTCCAATATATAGTGATTTTTATAAAGTAATTAGTAATATCATAACATTGACACATAACAGCATTAATTTTATTATTAATTATTAATTAATTATTATTTTTTTTAATTCATTAAAAAAATATTTAACTTTTAAATCTTTCGCTACAAATTGACCCTAAATGTGGCTTGTATGGTTCCATTTTTTTTCAAGTCATAGCTTGACAACATTAGCTTTCATCTTATTATTGTTTTGCATTCTTTTTAACACTTATGCCCTTTTATAATTGGTTCTACCTCACTCTTGTTTTTACCTTGCCCATACAGGTTAGTCAGTCTTGGAAAAACTTGTGTGTATTTAAGCAGTTCTACCAGCCCAACCATATCTAATTTTTGTTGCTATGGTAACAAAAAAAGGTTTAGAATAAGCATATACAAATGATTATTAAAGTCATATGTCATTTTTAGTCCTTGTTATGCCTCTCTTTGGCACTTTATGTCTAGGCGTGATTTTTAATGGCAAAAATAAATAGGGTTTTCCAAAAATCACCTCTACATTATACTGTACTATATACTTTTTTCTTCTGTTCATCACTGAATCTTCTAAATTAAGAAGACTTGAGGTTAAGATTGTGGTCAAGATTGATAAAACTAATATTGCTACATCAAATCTAATTTGCATTTGTTATATGTTGGTAAACTATTTGAGGGTATGGTGGGATTTGACGGTCATCTAAGATAACCTTTCTGTGAATCACCTGATCAGGTGTTGACACTGCTGACTCTCTGTTTTTTAGAGTAAATTATTATCATATTAGATTACTAATCATTTAAATTACGTTGTCTCATGCAGAGCCTTAAATAAATGCCTTAAATAAATATAATAAATACACTGTGTCATCCAAGTAATTATAGATTATTAATGGCTCCACTGTGCCACAAAAAAAAAAAAAAATCCTGGCAACATCGCACTAGTAATGCCGGTTTGCAATGCTGTAGGATGTAAACAATGGATTCATGTTGGTTATGCTAAAGCCTCTTTGACAATAATATCTTATACAAAACTTAAACTTAAACTTAACCATAAGCATATGATGCTCCATGTTATTCCTGACATATCTAGCTAGCTCCAGTTAATAAAAACATAGTCAACTATATTGCTACTTGATATTCATGGGGCCCTATTTTAGTGATCTTTAGCAAATTTGATTCAGCGCATTTGAGTGTGTCATTGTTATTGTAATGACGAAAAAGTATGCTCTTCGCGGCTTGAAATTCACAAAAGGCATTTAATAATTTGCTTAATTATTAATGGGTGTGTTTTAGGAAGTAATGTGCAATAAACCAATAATTTGCCATTCCCTATAAAAAGTCTGACTTGCGAATAGCTATTTCAATGATGCAGCTAGCTGTATGCATTGATCCATAAGGTATTTCATTTTACTGTGAATAAAGAATACACAGTAAATGTAGTGATATTTAATAGTGTTCTGTGGCTATTTAGCGTTTAGTGATGCACATGCCTGTGTCAACAATTCATTGCCAAGATAGCAATGATAGATATATGTCTAGGTTGCTTTTAGTTAGTGGTGCAACTATGTTTTCTATTGCCAAAATTGCAATACACCAGAAATGTACCTGAACACACATATCTAGACTACCATCGACATAGATATATTCACAAGAACCATTGCTATTTAAAGGATGCAGGTTTTGGTTTGGTTGGTTCTCTGTTCTCTTTTGTTCAGGACCCTCACAGAACAGGTATAATTTGGGTGGTTTATTGTTAGTTCTGCAGTGACACTGATACAGTGAGTGGGTTTTAGTGCTGTAGTTTCACTTAAACATTTCAAATACACTGCTGGAATGAGAATAATGCACCCACCAAATAATACCTGCCCTGAGGTGGTACTATTGGGCTCTTGACCATTAGAGAAAAAAGAAAATGGGATTTACACAGTATGTAATGTAGTCCACAAACAGATGCACTAGAGTCTGTAATTGTATTACAAAGTACAACAAAAAACAAATGGACAATAAATTAAAAAAAAAAGATAAAGACAGTAAGAAAAGCAAAAAGGATGTGTGTCCAAAAGTTTGACAGGTTCTGTAAATATATTTATACACACAATGTAATGTATATTTAACAAACCTTTGCTGAGAAGCATGTTTTGTGGACAGAGGAGAAGTGGTATTGAGTTTATTTTAGTGATGACAGTAATTTAAATTTATTTGGGTCTGATGGGAAACATTATGTTTGTTAACAAACTGGAAAACAAATTAACATAAATTGAGTTGGACCTCTCATATAGCTACATGGCAGAGTGAATACAAATGTGTATCAGAACCTTCAACCACACATGGTTCTTTTCTTGCATTCATCAGACAAATAGCCAGCAATTTCTATGCAGAACCCTGCCCCCTGTCACACAGCACAACTAAAAGTTTCTTCAAACTGCAAACATTTAAACAATGAAATGGCCAGCCCAGAGTCCTAATTCTAATAGGAAAATCCTTGGTAACAAGTTATCGTCAGGAAACACACAGCAGCCACAGAACTGTGGAAGAGACTTGGAAGAAGAGTGGACAAACATCACACCAGAGCAGTGTTAGAGACAAGTGATGTCCCATGACTGCATACACTTTCTGATTGTTAGCAGCTCGCTCGTCTTCCCCGGGAGATCGGCTATGCGGGAGAAATGCGTACGCCACTTGCGCCTTATGAGCGTTTTACAGGAACGGCTGTGCGGGAGTAATGCGCAGCGCCTTACCGTGGTTAAGCGCGGAAGGAGAGTTCGGAGACACCGGGCATAAAAACCAAACAGGATTTATTATTTGAAATGGTGTAGGGACACCAACAGAAAGGGGGAACAAACGAAACGAAACTAACACCAGGATGAATCACAACAAAGAAGTGCACGGGGGGAATAGAGCACGAAAACTACATACAAAAAACACCCAGTCACATGCACAAAATCACCAATCACCCAACGGAGTCCATGAGTACATTAAATGCGTGACAGGTGCCCCAGGCACCTGTGACATATCCCCACCCCAACGGTCGCGCAAAAGGAGGAAGCAACCAAGAAGGAGAAAAAGAGAAAAAGGGGGGGGGGGTCCCTCTGGAGATGAGGTGTGATGGACGCTGTCAGAAATTTTTTATTTCTTATACATAATGAGAGTCCCAATATGGCCGAAAGACAAACAAAGGACCTCTGATTTTGCCGCCACTGGGAAAATATCCTGTGCTGGGATTGGCTGATTTAAAACCTAGAGGGTAATCTGCGATTGGCTTAGTCAGTTAAGGGGCGGGAACTAGACGTAACAATATATACCCAGTTATCCCTTGAGTGGGCTCTCTCTCTCACTCAGACCTGAAGGCGTACTTAGCACCTGAAAGCTGAATGGGCAGACTGCTGGCCAGCGTTACTTCCTGACGGTGTCCAGAAAGGATTCTCTTTGTTCTCAATAAACCAGTTGAGAACGGCCATCTTGCATCGGCGTGTTCTTTTGCCTTTCCAAAAATCAAAAAGATCCTAACAACGCCCCCTGCTGACGAAGCGTGGAGCACGCCATCTCACTGCAGGGCGCGGATTGGCGCCCTCTGTCTGCGAGGTGGGGAGAGCGCCCCTGGTGCTCGGAGTCTGCGGCTGGTGGACCCTGGTGCTCGGACTCGGCGATGGGCAGCTCCTGGTGCTTGTTATCGGCGGCGGACGGCCTCTGACGCTCGGGAACGGCGACGGGAGGCTAGGCAGCGGGCGGTCTCTGGTGCTCGGACTCAGCAGCAGGTGGTCCCTGGTGCTCAGACTCGGCAGTGGGCGGTCCCTGGTGCTTGGAATCGGCAGCAGGCGGCCCCTGGTACTCTGGCTCGACAAAAGGGGACCCCTGGTGCTCGGACTTTCCAGATGTTTGGCACGTCTTTCTGTTAGCAACCGTTCGTTTTCCCCGGGAGATCGGCTACACGGGAGGGAATGAATACGCCGCTTGCGCCTTATGAGCGTTTCCCGGGAACGACTGCACGGGGAAAAAAAGCACACACCGGTCGGTCGGGAAAAACGCTCCCATGGATATAAGCCTGCACGGGAGTAATGCGCAGCGCCTTACCGTGGTTGAGCGTGGAAGGAGAGTTCGGAGAACACCGGGCATAAAACAAAACAGGATTTATTATTAAAATGGTGTAGGGACACCAACAGAAAGGGTAAACAAACAAAACGAAACTAACACCGGGATAAACCACAACAAAGACGTTCATGGGGGAAATGGAACACGGAAACTAAATACAAAAAACACCCAGTCACGTGCACGTTTACTGCTTACAAAAATATTTGTTGATCAATGTAGATTACATTATTTCAGAAAAAAAAAAAAAGTGTTCATACATTGTTCTCTAATTGTGATCTCCACTATATATGTATGTGATATAAAAATTTGTTTAAAATGGTTTATTGTGTAGCCTAATCTATTTCAAGGCCAGAATATACAATATATATATTCTCAAATAGTTCTAATTTTTGCACATTACATCTCAGCAGCGACTAGCATCCCGGTGGTAAGGGTAAATGAAGGAACTGTGATTAAATTATTTTTAAAGAGATTTAATACAGGACTAACAAGGAAAATGTGTTCGGCTGCGGAGATAATATTGTTTCCGACTGTTTGGTCTTGTTTGAGTTCAACCCAATACAATGCTTTTCAAATTACTACACACTGTGGTCCTAATTGAGGCCAGAAAAGAAGAAGGGAGTTTCCACTTGTTGGAAGCCAATGCACATTCTCCTTGCTTAATTTCCATTAATGGACGGTCCACGCAGGGTACCCTCTCATTTATGCAAAAACAAATGCAGCTGAGAAGTTACAGCAGCTTGAGGGAAAACAATTTGCCAAATGAAGCGTGGTATGAATTTTCTTGCCAAAAATAAACAATTACACAGTGGTGCACAGGCTGTTTTCTTTTACCCAACTTTTAAAGCTGCACATAAAAAGTATATGGAGCTTTAAGATGACATGGTTAGAGATAAGTCCATCCATCTATCTATCCATTATCTTCCGCTTTATCCTATATTAGGGTCATGGGGGGGGTTCCCGATGCCCATCCAGGGGAGAACGTTTCGGGTGCTGGGCAGATACACCCAGGACAGGGCGCCAATCCATCTCTGGGAACACACTCTATATGGAGCAATTTAGTTGACTTGATCTATGTTTTTGGACTGTGGGAGGAAACCGGAGAACCCAGAGAACCCATGCGGACACGGGGAGAACATGGAAACTCCACCCAGATGGGGATTAGAACCAGGAATCCCTAGCGCCGAGAGGCGAACGTGCTAACCTCTAAGCTACCGTGCCGCCCTAGAGATAAGTCATGGTATAAATTAGTTATTTAGCTGTCTGAGCTTTTTTGGTGTCTTGCTTGAGTAAACTGGAAACCTGGTACTAAATTATTGGTCAGCACCATTTAATAATGATAATAATAATAATAATAATAATAATAATAATAATAATAATAATAATAATAATAATAATAATAATAATAATAATAATTGGTGCAGGGCGGTAATGTGTGCATAAATATATTTGTCTGCTTTGCAAAGGACTAATTTTTTTTGTTTGCTGTCTTTTGAGAACACTTTTCTCATTAAAACGAGGACTAGCAGCTTTCAAAAAAAAAAAAAAAAAAAAAAAAAAACGGCAGCATTAAAGATATGAAGTTGCTAAATTTCAAAAGGTGTATTAAGCATGTTCCCGAAAAGGTCACTCCACTTTTCTTCCTAATATGTTTTTTTCTCATTATATGGCTTTAATAAGTATTTCAGCAAGAAGACATTGCTCATCAGCAAGCTTAAGTGATTAGCAATAAGGGTGAAATGTGGCCAAGAGCTGGCAAGTGAGAAAATGACTGTCGTGAATGTGGCATGGGCATGCTGAGAGCACAAGTGTGTGTCTTTCATCAAAGCCTTTTAATTTGAAGTGGAAAGCATAAATGGAGAAATGGCTGTGATTAATCCCAGATTGCTATATGATACAGAACACACATAGGGAAAAGCACTACTCTCACACAAAAATGCCATTTTGGTGATCATAATCCAAAACTAATTAAAAAAAAGATGAATATATTTATATAGCAGCGATATTTTTCTGAGTTTAGGTTTTTCTGGGTTTGGGAGCATTTCTTTAGGAATTTAGTCCATTAATCCAAATAGGAATTAAATGTCTCTACATGGCTGTCCTACATTGTTGTTGCTGCCTGGCCGCTCAAGGAGGATGAGTCCCCCACTGAGTCTTGGTCCTCCCAAGGTTTCTTCCTTGAATAACAACATAAAAGGGAGTTTTTTCTTGCCACTGTCGCTTCGGCTTGCTCTTTGGGGGTTTAAAGGCTTTTCATTCTGTAAAGCTGCTTTGTGACAATGTACTGTTGTAAAAAGCGCTATATAAATAAATAACTCCCCCCCCCCCCCCCCCCCCCCCCCCCCCCCCCCCCCCCCCCCCCCCCCCCCCCCCCCCCCCCCCCCCCCCCCCCCCCCCCCCCCCCCCCCCCCCCCCCCGAGAGTCCTGGCTCCATATATGCATATATATATATATATATATATATATATATATTCATTCATTATCTTCCGCTTATCCTCTATTAGGGTCGCGGTGGGGTTCCCCATGCCCATCCAGGGGAGAACGTCTCGGGCGCTGGGCAGATAGACCCAGGACAGGGCGCCAATCCATCGCTGGGCACACACTTACTCACACATACACACTCTAAATTGGGCAATTTTGAGAATTCAATTAACTTGATCCATGTTTTTGGACTGTGGGAAGAAACCGGAGAACCCGGAGGAAACCCACGCAGACAAGGGGAGAACATGGAAACTCCACCCAGATGGGGATTCGAACCAGGAATCCCTAGCGCTGAGAGGCGAATGTGCTAACCACTAAGCCACCGTGCCGCCTATATATATATATATATATATATATTTATTTATTTATATATTCATTCATTCATTATATTCCGCTTTTTCCTATATTAGGGTCGTGGTGGGGTTCCCCATGCTTATCCAGGAGAGAACATGTCGGGCACTGGGCAGATACACCCAGGACAGAGCGTCAATCTATCGCTGACCATATATATATATATATATATATATATATATATATTTCTCATTCATTCATTATCTTCCGCTTTATCCTATATTAGGGTCGCGGTGGGGTACGAATGTGTCCTTAACAAAAATTAACCTACTGTTGGGCTTATTTAACATCTAATATAGGGACAGTGTGTAATTTGTAAATAAGCGTATGGATTTAGGCATCAATAAGATGGACCCATAATTTTCTATGATGTTCATATATTTTGCCAGGTAAGCCAGGTAAGCAAGAATTATGTGCAATCTTGTCCCTAAAATAATTATGCAGCTGTATTACTTATTACTAGATTTATTACCCATATGCATACATTTAATTAATTAAATTCTCTTAGCAGTGCAACACTCGCAATGACACAAATGAGTGTGAACATGAATGAATAGCAGTAAGATGCAATTGGTATAAGCAGTTTGTCAACTGTCAGCAATCAAAACTAAACTGTCAGCAACTTTTGGTGCAATAACTTTTCAGGTGACATACAAAGAGGTCAATGAGCCACATAGGACATCTACACCTGCTGACAAAAACTCTTCATGTACTTTTAATGAAAAATACACGTGGTTTAATCTGGACCAAAATATAGATAACATTGGCAAATGTAACTTAAGTAATCCTCTGCCTAAATGCATTTCAAAAGCCATTCTCTGATTAATATGGATATTATTTATGTTATACCAAAAAAACACTTTCACACGTTCTCCATTAGATTTGATTCCCCCTGTCAAAGAAGCATTCTCAGTTTGTAAGTGCAGAAGACAACTGGTAGGTCTGTACTGCAAAACTACCACTTAACACTGAGCAAGGGCCCACAGTCATTAAATACTTGTATTGTCATTACTATTCATGTGGATTACTCTGGAAAAGGGCATCTATTTGATGCTATAAACTGAATTGTAAAACTCACACGAGCTTATTCAGTGACTCCAGCCAAGAGGAAACCACTCACTGTCCAGTTTCATTTCTTAATCCTGTAAGTCCACTTTTAGCTGTACTAAAAACAAATCTCCAAATCTTATTTTTTTTTGGTAAGATCATATTTACATAGTCATTACTTCTTATTATTTAGCTTTGCAATGCAATTGGGTGGTATGCCTGACCATCAACTTGCAAACTTTCCTGAATGCAAATCTTTCACTGAAGTGGATATCTCAACAATAATTAAGATTGCTAAATCATTTTTTTGTGATTATCAGAACATCTAAAACATGTAATTACTAATTAAGTATTTTTTACATTGTAGTTTTACTTGTAACAAAGCATGTAGTTTTACATTTTTGGGTAATGGTAGACAAAATGGCATGTGCACTTCCCAAATTGTGATATATTTAATTATTATTAATGTAATGTATTTGAATCACTACAGTTTCTATAAATATATATATATATATATATATATATATATATATATATATATATATATATATATATATATATATATATATATATATTTTTTTTTTTTTTGATTTAAAGAGATTTGATTAATTCTGAATGAAAACATGATTTGTAGTTGAGGTATTTCAAGCCCTTTCAGTAGCACATTTTGAAACTTTGGCTGTATTTTATCTGTAAAAAAAAATTGGTAAATCTTGGTTTTGTTTGCTAGACTATTTAAAGCCTGACACTGGTTGTGCAGGATGTTTACTATATGGGTGTGGGGACAGATGTAAATATTCATGACTGTGTGGATGTAAGTGCCCTAAAGGGGTCATAAATATGGTGCATTGTTTTGGAATTTGTTGATCTTTTAGTATGTTTATCTGTGATCACACCAAATTATGTGACTAAAGTGGAATGTATCATATAATTAGCATAATTAGCATTTATTTACAGTGAAAAAATTCAGATTTTAGAATTATCTGTTTCCACTATTATTTCAATTCCAGAATGCTAAGAGCAAAGATACGTGTTTATACTGTGAAAGATATTACTGAATCTGTCCAAACCAAAGAGAAAGACATTGAAATTGAATCAGACACCAGTGAATCAAGTGACGAGTAGGTGGATGAGGATGTAGGTCCAATGAATGAACAGAACCATACAACCCATTGGACTAGGATTTCACTAGACTATGTACTGATTCTTCTGGTCCAGATGTCACACGTAATGTCATTTCCCTCCACACACCACAAGTGTACAAAGTTCCAAACGCACCATAGGTATACACCATTATTCCCATCATAATCATCACTTTGCTTGTTTACAAGAAAAAGAGGCTGAACAGTAGAGGCTTTCGGGTGACCATTTTCAAACAGTGTCATCAGTGATTCACAGAGCTTTGTATCACCAGTGACATCATGAAGCCTTTTGACATTCATGCCAGTAACACCACAAAGACCTGTGACTGCTCTGATGAGGTTATGTGTACTACCATTGGATATGCGGATGGACATGATCACATATTATTATGTAAAAATGAAGAAAGGAACCAGAGCCCCCCTTTAACATCATAAGAGAGGTGATTCCCCTCCCTCCTTTTTTTATTTTTTGGTTTTTACAGGGTTAAAGATGCAGTTATATATGACAGGGAACTGAAATACTATCCTAACCAGATCTAAAATATGCCATTATTTTTGTTAGTCATGTATCATTTCTGAGAAATCTCACATATTTCATTTGTATATTTTGATGGTATGTGATGTGCACATATCAATAAAAAATAGATAAATGACAATATAAAAGGTGCATCCACCAAAGATTTCATGTTTGCCAGCAAAGCTAAGTCATTACTCACCCCTTTGTGCCAAACTTTAGAGAACTGTCAGAGAAATCAGGAGAAATCTCATATTTTAAAGGTCAAAATTTAAAAATGCTGCTGAATGTGATGGTACCTAGAAGAACTTTACAACAACCACAACTGTATCAAAAAAATACAATATTTGTTTGTTGTTGTTGAAAAGAAGCATGGTATTGTCACAAACTGCCACCAGTGCAATGTGAAATATAAGCTTTTAAATGTGCAGGTACAAGAGTGAAAAATCTCAATAGCTGATGATAATTAACAAAATGATAATTGATTAGTTAACAAAAACAAGTGAGTATGAATACAACAAATGGACCGCAAAAAAAAAAAAAATTAACATGTTTGCTTCTAAACATGTACCTTGACCTTGAGCTTTACTGTTTTTATGTCTATTTCTGCAAGACAATGCCAGACTTCATTCTGTACAAGGTACAACAGTGTGGCTTTTCAGACATAGAGTTAATGTTTTTGTCTAGCCTGTCTGCAGTCTTGATCTCTGTTCTATTAAATGGTCAAAGGCAAAATTCAGACAGCACTAACCACAGACTGTTGTCCAGAATTTTTATACAATAAGAACATACAAAGAAATGACTGCAGCAATTAGTAGCTCTATTTCCACACAATTAAAAAGTTGGAGAATAGTTCTAAATGTATTTATTCATTCATTATGTTCCACTTGATTCTCTAATAGGGTTGGAGGGCTGGTTCTCCATGCTCATCCAGGGGAAAATATTTTGGGCGCGGTGCACATACACCCAGGACTGGGCGCCAATCTATCACTAAGCCCACCCACAGAAACAGACAAACACACAAACAAATTCTATATGGGGCAATTTAGAGCATTCAATTTATGTAGAATCCATGTTTTCGGACTGTGGGAGGAAACCAGAGAATGTAGTTAACCCTCACAGACACAGAGAGAACATGGAAACTCCACAAAGATTGGATTCGAACGTGGATCCTCAGTACTTAGAGGCAAAGCCATTATGCAACTCAATGTATTTCAAATCCCCATCTGGGTGGAGTTTCCATGTTCTCCCCGTGTCTGCGTGGGTTTCCTCCGGGTTCCTCCCACAGTCCAAAAACATGGATTAAGTCAATTGAGTTCTCCAAATTGCCCCCTATAGGGTGTGTTTGTGTGACTGAGTGTGTGCCCAGCGATAGATTGGCACCCTGTCCTGGGTGTATCTGCCCAGCGCCGAAACATTCTCCCCTGAATGGGCATGGGGAACCCCACCATGACCCTAATATAGGATAAAGCAGAAGAATGAATAAATACAGGTATATAAAACACATTTTGTAGCCCTTTGTAAACTCACTGTTTAATATTGAGAACAAAGGGTTACGTTATCATTCCTATCAATTATCAAATTTCTACCAGTTTGATTCCTACTTTCCTATTCAAAAACTGTTGGTAGCATTCAAGATGACTGCTATTTTTGTGATATGACCAAGCAATTCCCCTCTCCCCTCAAAGAACACGTCTCTAAAATCTGCCAAACCAATTTACTTACATTTGGGACATACTGTGTATTGGTAACCTACTGTATGTAATCAAGGCGATGTTTGATCATTGGTTATTTTTATTTTCTGGTAATTGGAAAGTTTCACACATTTTTAAACAGGTGACTCGAACTGCATGACATGCTTCTTCATGTTTTGCATTATGACTGCGCTACTTTAATTGCCTAGTGGGTGGTTATAACTCATTGGGTTCTTTAGTTACTAAGCAGCACAGAATAAGAACACACCCCATAAACCATTACTCTTGCCTCCCACTCTTCCTTTTTTTCTCTGTATATTGTAAAAAATTTATACCTTTGCAGTTTGTGAGACACTATAGCATAGTAAATACGACTATCTCTAAACATAAAAGTACATCTTAGGTTTGTGGGTGACCAAGGTCCATTCTTTGTGGCTTTATCTTGTCTCGGTGGATGCTTGGGTTTTTTCTACAGGAGTTTACACTGTCCTCAGAGTGAATGTATTGCTAAATGTGTCAATACTGAGACTCAACTTAGTTTAATTTCACCATATTATTTTATTTCACCAGTTAATGAGCACAGATACAAATACATACACAAGAAAATATTCTTAGATTTTTTCACTTGTGTCTGACTATGCTGCCAGTGTTTGGTCTTAAGTTTTCACTATCGTCATTTCATTAATGCTTTTTTTTCCTGCATTCATTTTTGCAAGCATGACTGGTATGACTGGTAAATAAATAAGAGATCCAGCACCCTGAAGTTGCAATTTAAGACCCACTTGGGCTTAAGTTACATATACATACATATAATAAAGTAAGTAGTTTATTTTCTTTTTCTTTTACCAGAATAGACACCGTTTCATTGGGTTTTAGACTTAAAAATTATGGAATAGATGTGAATATTAGCAAATTGTTGTGTTGCATCCATAAACAGAAAAGGTAGGATAAAGGTGTGTGTAGAAATCTCATCAGAAAAATAATCAGAATCAGCTTTTTTTGCCAAGTATATCTACATGTATAAGGAAATTGGTTTAATAAATTTTCTCTCTATAGATCAGACGATACACACTACAATATACAATAAACATATCTAAAATACAATATAATACAATATACAGACAGCCACTATACAATAAACAATATACAAACAATAAACAGATGTGCAACTTTCATAAATTATAAATAAAGTGCATTTCATACATGGTATAATAAAGACGATATGGTTATGCCAGTTAAATTAGTATTTATTGCTGACGTTATGGCTATGACAGTTTTGCCTTGGGAAAATAAAAAAAGTGTTCGCTATCAAAAGAATGCTATGTTGAGCACAATTTTATTATTGCTTTCAGTCAAGTAATTCATGTAATGTAAACTGTGTAATTATACATTATGGCCATACTCTTATACTCTTAAATGTTTTTGGAAAATTCCTTACAGAGGATATTGCATTTCTAATACTGTTAGCAATAATTTTCCATTACCCAGATAAAAAAGACTGCTGTAGCATGAAATGACTATTTAAAGTGAATAAACAACCAATCAATAAAATCTATATCCTATAGCATAAACAAATGCTAATGCAGCAAAAGCTTTGTAGTGTTCTAAGCAGACTGGCATGACATGCAGCAAAAGATAAACCACTAATTCTGTCAATAGGAATCTTGACTTAGATTTGCAAAATTCTACACACACACACACACACACACACACACACACACACACACACACACACACACACCTCTTAATCAGGATAGGCAGCTAAGAAAAAGAATAAATATGATTTATAATAAGAAAGGGCACGATTCAAGAATATTATACCAAAACTCAATAATCAGACCCCTGATTATGATCCATTATTGACATGTGGTTGTATAACTGCCTAAGCACGGGTTAAAATATAATAGCAAAGCAATTACTTTCAATTGTTCATTTGTTTTTACTGTCTTTTTTGTAATGTTCTAGATTGGTTTATTCACAGTGCTTTTTATTAATTAGATTTGTGACGACAATGAACACTATCTTAAAATGCTTTTTAGAGTCATAGATGCTGGCTGAGAGTAAATACAGTAACAATTGTCATGGTTTAATTGGAAACAACAGTAGTATAATTATTTATAACTGATCGCAAAGTTTCTCACCACTCCATTTTTAAAAATGCTGCATAAATTTGCATGTCTATATTTGTTTAGAGCTTAAGAGATAGTGAGATTTTCTTTTATAATTACTGTACACTTATAGGCCACTTTATTGGGTATGCATTCTTGTTTATTAAATGAAATTGTTTACAGTTGCATTTTGTAATGTAGTTGCCCTAATTTCCTGCATACTGCACATTGTAGTCCCCCTTATGATCTTCAATGATCAGGACTCAGAACAGAAAGAATTTGTGTGATGGATGATTCTTAACTCTGCAGTGACACTGACAGGGCGATGTTGTGATAGTGTTTAACTGGTATGCGTGGATGAGCTATAGTTGAGCTGCTTAGTTTTTAAACAGTGAGTCAAATCACTTTGCATTCACCACCAGAATTCGGAGACAATATCTCAATTGTTCTAGTAAAGTTTGTTACTCATCAGTAGACAAAAAACACTGCCTAAAAGAAGCTGGTGCCTATACAACTTTGGTTTATGAATTATTCTTAATTTATTGTCACTAAGTTTTTAAAAAATGTTCAGCAGCTCTGCATGGTCACACACACACACACACACACACACACACACAAATACCCCTCCACCATGTCAATTTCACTGCAGTGCTAAGATTCACCCTCTTCAAAATAATTAAATCTAAATGTACATAAACACAGAGGTGCATATATTAAAGTGGTCAGTGTGTAAACTGAAGCCAATGGAAATGCATTTAAATGCAGTAGAATAGTGGATACTCAGGTAAGCATTACACCATCACCACAAGCCTGAATCTTTAATAAAACACAGGATGGATCCATGCTTTCCTGTTGTTGATGCCAAATTCTGACCCTACCATCTAAATGTTGTAGCTCAAATTGAGACTTGTCAGACCAGACAATTTTTTTTTTTTCAATATTATACTGTTACATTTCAGTGAGCCTATGCAAATTGTCATCTCATTTTCCCGTTTTAACTGACAGGGGGAGCACCTGTTGTGGTCTTCTGCTGCTGTTTAAGGTTTGACATGTTGTACATTCAAAGTTGGTATTCTGCATTTTTAGGAAGTAATAAGTGGTTATTAGATGGCTTTGAAAAAGCCATCTATTGTTATTACTCATATTCTTATTCTTCTTATGACCTTTTTCTGCGATTAATTCAGCCCGAACCGCTCGATGTACAGACTCGGTTCGAACACCGTTACGTAGGTAATGATTACGGGACCTGTGCTATGTATTTTTGGAGTTTGTAACATTTATAGTTTTTAATAAAATTAAGTTTTAAGAGAAAAAAATCCCCATAGGAAATGAATGGGGCCGATCTTTGAACGGCCATAACTCGGCCATTTTTTAAGCTACAGCTACGAAACTTTAGACTGGGGGTAAATCTCTGCAAAAATCCAAATTTGTAGAAAGATTGGACTTTCCGTTCACTTTTTTATCGATCTTTGAATATCACCCCATTATTTCCTATGGGAGCTGTTAGAGCAGGTGACGTCATCCCCGCTCTGTCTGAGGAATGATTTTTTTTCCGCCAAACAAACCTCTGTAAAATCGTGATACTTTCACCTTGAAACTCCAAGAAACTCTACCCTTAAACGATAGAGATACTAGTTCTTTCTAACATGACAAAGTGTCATGAGGATTGAATTTTTAGTTTTTGAGTTATGAGCGTTTGTTTTGCAGGACTGCCTGAAATGCTCTCATAGACTTCAATGATAACGGCTGAGAGAGAAATCTTCTAACTTTCTAAATCGTCATAACTCATTTCTTATTCAATCTGCATCATATTACATCAGAATAATCCCAAAACGGTCTAGTTTGTAACCGTGTCTTTGGTTAAGCGATAGGTGAAAGATTTCCCGAGTTATGAGCGTTTGTTTGGAGTAAGGAAATACCGGACTTTTTTTCCGACATGAGAGGCTAACGGGGGAGGTGGGGGCTGCGCGCGCGAGGGGGGGGGGCTGCTAACTCTCACACACGTCAGAGATCACACACAGTGCTCCGATTAAAGCAGATGCAGGGCTTTAGTTTCACTTTTTCCGAATTTTAACCCCTTCATGGGCCCAGCATTCAAAGCCATCTCCGTAGTTCCTACTGGAAATACAAGTCTAGTTTAAGTTACTGTTAATTTGTCTGCCCATTCTCCTCTCACCTCTCACATCAACAAGACATTTTCATCCATACAACTGCCGCTTAGTGGATATTTTCTCTTATTTGGACAATTCTCTGTGAACCCTATTAAATCAGTAGTTTCTGAACTACTTAGACCAGCCCATCTGGCACCATTCAAAGTCACTTAAATCATCTTTCTTCCCCATTCTGATGCTTGTTTTGCACTTCAGCAAGTTGTCTTGACCATTACATTTGGTCATTTAGCAGACACTTTTATCCAAAGTAACTTACAAGGTGAGCACAGGGTTAATTATGACATCTCTGGAGCAATGAGGGTTAAGTGCCTTGCTCAACGACCCACAGTGGTAACTTCAGTGGACTTGGGATTTAAACCCCCAACCTTCAGATTGTTAGTCCAATGCTCTAACCACTGATCTACCGCGCCCTCTACCTTTGCATGCCTACATGCATTGAGTTGCAGCTATGTGATTGGCTGATTAGCTATTTGCATTAACAAACAATTAAACAGATATAACTAATTAACTGGCCTGGTGAGTGTATAATAAGACAATGTAAAAAGAGCTGATGATTAAATCTTATTTATTTCAGATGGACCCATAAGGATAAAGATCATAGGATATAATTGTCTAATTCATTCAAACTAACTAAATCCTGTAAATAAACTTCTCAAAAGCATGTTTTGAAACTTAAAGCAGCTCAATCAGTTACAGCGAGGAAATACTTTCTTTTAAAATACAGTTTCATGCTCTGAATTCATGGCTCTCTGTATAACAGCACTGCACTGCCTCTTTTATTTGTTAATGTTAAATGTGAAGGATTCAATCTTCAATTGAATTCTCTGTAAGGAAGCAATCACCTTTAGAAGAGTAAAAGAACCACTCAGTTCATCCCATAATTGAGCGAGAGCAAGCTCATCCTGTCAAAAATAATTCACCTTCCATGAACTATTTGTGTCTAATGTTTGCTTTTTATACCCTTACAATTTTTATTTCTGTACGTTTATATTCTGGCTTGATCTGCTGCGCATCTCTTCCCATTCATGGCTCGAGCTCTGTGAATTTGCTCTGAAGTGCACATTTGTAACATTAGAACTAAATTAAAAATGGCTCAATAAAGGTATTTGCATATCCTTATTAAACCAAAAAAAAACAGCAAAAAAGCACAACAAAAACCTATTTAGTATATGTAGGTGTAAATATGTTCTATAACTGATAAACACAGATGTTTTGAACCTTTTACTCTCACTCTTACCAATGTTTTATCATTTGCTAGCAACAGTGAAGGATAATGACTCAACATAACATAGGCAAAAACAAATAATTGATATGTCTAATATAATGCACAGTGATGGATGGTGTTTCAAACATTAGCAGCACTGCTGTATCTGATATTATCATATCAATGCAGCTCATACTAACATGCCAGCATCACCATCTTCTAATGTCTAGGAATTCAATATCAGTATGTAGCTATAACATTCTAATAATTTGAACACCTTGTCACCATGAACACCTAACACTTGTGAGCATACATTTGGATTAGTTCTAGGCTCTGCCAGTGCTGCATGAACCAGGAGCAATGATACAAACCACAAGAAAATACTGTACCTTTACATAGGATGACAGCAAAGTGTGCTATGTGTTGTGTAAGAGGAAGGATGCTTCAAGCTGACCAGAAAGTCACTGGACAATCTGTCTACATTTGCTTTCATACAAGTGTCCTAGCTAAATGCTTAAAAATTACCAGCCACCAACATACTGGAGCACTCAGACAATGCATTGCACCTGTCATTATTTAACTTGGGGAAAAGAGTGCAGTTTATGGTTATTTTATGCCTCACCTATTTGCTGATTTGAGAAAAACTATTTATTGTTATCAACTGCATCTAAAATGCATATGGGTTCTGCTCCCATACTTCATGAGGCAAGAGATATGCTCTGCTAGGAAACTAGGGAGGTGGCTATGAATCCATCTGGCACCACCTTTTTGAGACATCATATAGTGCATAAAATATGGACACACTAAAGAAATGATCACCCACTTATTGGTGCCATGGTGCCCCTCTGAAAAACTATTCCAAGCAGATCTTTATAATCAGATAGCAGAATATTTTGGAATATTGATATGGCATGTATGCTAACATCCACATGTTTGGCACATCACTACTACCAGTTGGTAATTCTACTGCCCACTTCAATGGCAAATTTGTGCTCCCTCCAATTGATTGTAGAGAATTGCTTAATGCTTGAGACAACATGCTCATTTTATTGCTAGGTTTCAAACTGCTCGCCAATTGAAAAGGTTGTTTTCACATGACAGGTTGGGGTATGTCGATAATAATAATCCAATTGATGCAAGTAGGGAGTGTTTGCTTAATACAGTAAAGTGCAATAAAGTCCATCCATCCATTATCTTCCGCTTTATCCTCTAGTAGGGTCGCGGTGGGGTTCCCCATGCCCATCCAGAAGAGAACGTTTCGGGCGATGGGCAGATAGACCCAGGACAGGGCGCCAATCCATCGCTGGGCACACACTCACTCACACAGACACACTCTATATGGGGCAATTTTGGGGAATTCAATTGACTTGATCCATGTTTTTGAACTGTGGTAGACCGGAGACTCTGGGAAACCGGAGAACCCAGAGGAAACCCACGCGGACACGGGGAGAACATGA
This sequence comes from Corydoras maculifer, assembly GCA_019802435.1. Classification (NCBI taxonomy): domain Eukaryota; kingdom Metazoa; phylum Chordata; class Actinopteri; order Siluriformes; family Callichthyidae; genus Corydoras; species Corydoras maculifer. Next base: position 954,374 of record JAFMOD010000933.1, read on the forward strand.
AAACTCCACCCAGATTGGGATTCGAACCAGGAACCCCTAGTGCTGAGAGGCGAACGTGCTACCACTAAGCCACCATGCCGCCCATGCAATAAAGTGTTTCCTTAAAATAAATAAAAAATAATAATTGTGGCTATGTTTCTGTGGCAGGGTGAAAAGGTGGAGCTGTTGGTAATAGAATTTGATTAGGGTTAATTATTGCACATGATGCTGCTTTGCCTGAACCCTTTATAATCAGAAATGTCACATGCCACGGGAAGAGAGAAGTCGCAAGTGGAAACATGCTGGCATCTCTCTTTGAACACAGTCATTAGGGGGAAAAAAGATGTAATTGAACAGCATTTTTTTTATAAATAAGATGTAAGAAAATCAGACCAGGTAAACGAATGCACCTAAAGCTGGTCAGTGTGATTAAATGTTTGTTCTATTCTATGTGGATGAACGTGAAAGAGAGAGACTAGACTGTACTGGCTCTGTGTGTATATTGAGATTAATTATTTGACTGTGGAGAATAAAGCCTTTTGAGTGTAAATCCCACCTGTCCTCATCCTTCACTAACAAAGGTCTGTCACACTATTATTTTCTTAAAAGGCAGTAAATGAGCCACTTTACTTCACACTGCATTGATGTCTGGCATTTTGTTACTGTCCCCATTTCATAATGGATTCGAAGCAATTTCATGTGAACAATATAAGATAGATTCTCTACTGAGAATCTGCTTTTCAAAATGGCTACATGTGTATAGTGTTTTATATTTGTAATATGGAGAGATTTCAAACACAGCTATTGTCCCCTGATGTTACAGCTGCACCACATTCCAATGTTTGCTAAAATTAGAATTGTGTTGTCTGACATCAGGTTTGTTGTTGAGTGATAATGACAAGGCAATACTCTAGCAAGTTACTGTCAGCAGCTCACTGCAAATGTGATGGTTTCTCCAGGGCTCAATCTATCAGCTCTAATGTTTATAAATCAATAAAATATTCCACACACAATGGCCATGTGCCTGGAGACATCAATGACTCAGTGAAATATTTTCAAAATAAGCTTTTTAATGACAATGACATGAATGGATTTACATTTCACATTGTCACTTAGTTAAAGATCTGTAAGAGCTGGAGAGTATACAACTTCATTAGTTTGAACTATTTAAACTTTTATAAGTATTTAAAGGTCAAGATGCTTAACAGGGCTGCTTTTAGTCTTCAAATGACATTTTCAATTTTGTAACACAAGTATAATAATAAACTGAACTATTATTTTAAAACCATGGCTGCTTTTCTTTTAAAATGGTTAAATTTGACATCTTATCATCCATAACAATCTCCAAGCCATTAAGCCACCATCTGCGACACAAATGTCTAAAATCCAGGAAAACTAGTAAACATTATTTTGACATTTTTTTTGAAACGTTTTGAAAGAAATATATATATTTTTATTCATTCATTCATTATCTCCCGCTTATCCTCTATTAGGGTCGCGGTGGGGTTCCCCATGCCCATCCAGGGGAGAACCCCCCCCCCCCCCCCCCCCCCCCCCCCCCCCCCCCCCCCCCCCCCCCCCCCCCCCCCCCCCCCCCCCCCCCCCCCCCCCCCCCCCCCCCCCCCCCCCCCCTATATATATTTTTATATAAAATATATTTTTATCTATATATATAAAATATATCTGTTTAAAACAAAAAACGCAGGTAAAGGTTCAATAAAAGCTTCAGAACACTGAAACAGGAAACTCGTATTCATTACATCAAACAAAAGATTACTATTTTTTTAAACTAGAAACAAAGGACGACAGTAAAAAGAATAGTTCTTATTTACACAACAGATTCATTGTATCAGGTATTTATTATTATTAAGTCGCAGAATGCATATTTATGACCCCAAGTGCACTACAGTGGTATTAATAGGACTGTCTAATGTAAAAAATTAACACATAAACCTAATATATATAAAATGAATGACAATAAAAAAATTGTTTCTATAACCACAAAAAGAATATTGTGCACTGTAAGATGATGTTACTTTGATCCGATACTTTACATTTATGCCAGTACATGGCTTTACCAGTGTCCACTGTCAAATAATCAGCAAAGACAGTGCATTGGGGTTCTGTTTAAGTATTGTGACACAGCATAAGTGATTGCATCTCGAAAATCTTGAAAATGAAGGAACCACCCATTAACTGCTTAGTTACTGCAATGAAATCTTCTTTGTAGTTTACTACTTTAAGCCAAATACTGTTGGAGGAGTATGTCATTTCAAATCCGGCATTAAAATGTCTAAAACAGGAGTGCTCAATACGACCGGTCAATCGCGAAGGGGTGTCAGGTAGATTGTGATGGAGGTTTAAGAAAAAAAAGCATTTATCACGTATCAGCGCTTTTTTTACAGCACAGTAAAAGCGGAAGCGCTTATATACACACGCGCACACATTCACACACATTCTAAATTCATTCTAAATCATGATTTCGTTCTGCAAGCGAGTGGTCTGCCCCCCGTCATTATCGCTGTTCCCAAACCGGCACGTGGCCACGCCTTAAATCCGAAGCACTGCCTCGAAAATCATCTACATTACATTTACATTACTGTTTGTGTTTTTACACTTTATTTGACTGACAAGATGAGTGAAGGGTGAGTGAAGCTCAAAAAGAACTAAAATGTTCCACTTTCATTTAGAGTGGGGGGGGTGAATATTTTTTTACAATGTCAAACTCAAAATGCATTTCCTTTTATTAATGTTCATGTTCTGTTTGGGGCGGCAAGGTGGCTTAGTGGTTAGCACGTTCGCCTCTCAGCGCTAGGGATTCCCGGTTCGAATCCCCATTTGGGTGGAGTTTCCATGTTCTCCCCGTGTCTGTGTGGGTTTCCTCCGGGTTCTCCGGTTTCCTCCCACTGTCCAAAAAAACATGGATCAAGTTAATTGAATTCTCAAAATTGCCCCCTATAGAGTGTGTCTGTGTGAGTGAGTGTGTGCCCAGCGATGGATTGGCGCCTTGTCCTGGGTCTATCTGCCCAGCGCCCGAGACGTTCTCCCCTGGATGGGCATGGGGAACCCCACCGCGATCCTAATAGAGGATAAGCGAGAGATAATGAATGAATGAATGTTCTGTGGCGGCACAGTGGCTTAGTGGTTAGCATGTTCTCCTCTCGTCACTAGGGATTCCTAGTTCGAATCCCAATCTGGGTGGAGTTTGCATGTTCTCCCCATGTCCACGTGGCTTTCCTCTGGGTTCTCCGGTTTCTTCCCACAGTCCAAAAACATGGATCAAGGTCAATTGAATTCTCCAAATTGCCCCATATAGAGTGTGTTTGTGTGTGTGAGTGTGTCCAGTGATAGATTGGCGTCCTGTCCTGGGTGTATCCGCCCAGCGCCCAAAGTGTTCTCCCCTGGATAGGCATGGGGAACCCCCCCCTAAACACTAATAGAGGATAAAGTGGAAGATAATGGATGGATGGATGTTCTGTTTGGGGAAATGTGGGTTACAGTGATTGTTTTATATTTGTGCTGTATATTGTGTGTTTGGGTGTAACTAAAATCAGGTTTTCTCCATGTTATTTGCTCGAATGTGTTTAATAAAATTCTAACAGATTCGACAATACTAACATGATGTGTGTTAACAGGTTTCAATGTAAAAGCCTAAAAAATAGAGATTGACCCGGGTAGATCTCGATGACCTGTCCAATGGAAAAGTAGATCTTGGGCCAGAAAAGTGTGGGCACCTCTGGTCTAAAACATTATTTAAACATATATAACAAACATATATTGTTTGCCCGGGGCGGCCTCTCAGTGCTAGGGATTCCCGGTTTTCCGAGAGTTTCCATGTTCTCCCCGTGTCTGCGTGGGTTTCCTCTGGGTTCTCCGGTTTCCTCCCACAGTCCAAAAACATGGATCACGTCAATTGAGTTCTCCAAATTGCCCCATATAGAGTGTGCATGTTTGTGTAAGTGAGTGAGTGAGTCTGTGCCCAGCGATAGATTGGCGCCCTGTCCTGGGTGTATCTGCCCAGCGCCAGAAACATTCTCCCCTGGATGGGCATGGGGAACCCCCCCCCACGACCCTAATGTAGGATAAAGGGGAAGATAATGGATGGATGGATATTGTTTGCCCCATTTAATCTCACTTAAAGTGAAAGTAGTGGAAATAAAGTGTCAGAGATTTTTTTTAATGATACTCTTTGCCCTGTATTTTGTGCATCACAAAATATTTTGGCAAAGGAAGGCGATATAAAGCACTATTTGAAGGTCAGAAGACTATGAGACGGTTTAGTTAAAAGAATAAAATTAAATGAATAAAAAGAGTAATTATGGAGAATAATGCATGTGCTCTTGTCCTCTCTCTTTCTTTCTCTCTTTCTCTTTCTCTCTCATACACACATATGTTTCCATATTTAATTGATTTTTTAATTGATGTGCTCTTAGTCTTTTAGACTCCAATGCATACTAGTAATTCCTTCTTCTTTTCATGGGTTTGATGGGTTCTAATGTGAAAATAGCTTTGAATCTTTTCATTTTTTTATTTATTTATTTTTGTCCTAGGAGGGTAATTTCAATTATAGAAAACACTATTATGGAAATGACTCTAGTTACTGTGCTTCATATTTATGATAAGCTAATCTTAATGATTATTGCTAAGTTTGTTTGAATTACTGTACCACCCACTGTGCATTGCATATACAAAAACCCGTGACCTCACAACTGCCCCTCTTAATAAAAGAGCAAAAATCACATAAGCACACTTTAATAAAAAAAAATGTGCAGCTGTGCCAATGCATTTGTCAATGCATGTGTATATATATATATATATATATATATATATATATATATATATATATATATATATATATATATATATATATATATATATATATATATATATATATATATATATATATATATATATATATATATATATATATATATATATATATATATATATATATATATATATATATATATATATATATATAAAGTTCATTTAAAAAAAAAGCATGGAGGCATCATTCAGCCCAGAACTGAAATATAAATCTCCATGCCTTTGTTTGCTTGCTTGATAATGAATAGCACTGTAGCATAATGATTGCTACATTTGTAAAGTAAATTACCAGGGCAACAACAACAACAGGACCATTAGTTCAGGCTGGCTGGCTCATTCCAAGTTTATTGGTGCATTCTGGGTGAACTAAAGATAAATGGGATGTTCCCAATGATGAATGTGTTGTGATGGAATACCAGATAAAAATTTCCTTGTTTTGAAGAATCATGTCATGATGTAGCATTTTATATGTGGTCAGCGAAATAAGAGTCTGTTCATGTGATTTGTTAGCAGAAGTGAGGAGGTGAGAGTAAAAGTAAAAGGCTCAGCGGACAAACAAAAAATTGCAAATGCAACATTGCAAAGAAAAACTAAATTGCAAACAGTTGTAATTAAGAACAATACTTCACCAAAAGCCTTACATAGAAAAAAGCATATGTTTACAGCTGTTTAATGAAACTTTTGTTTACTTTTAGCATTTTTCACCATTATCCTGGTAAAGGCACTATGATATATACACACACCATGGGAGGGTGTTTTTATGTACTGTTGTGTTGACAAATGGTCATTCTGTTAAGTTGCCGCTTTTTAATTTTATAGTAAGGTCCCTATCAGTAAATTACACTGACTGTTTCAATGCCAGTATAATTGTTGTAGAATTTCATGGGTACATTTTGGACGTAATGTGCCATAGACCAAATAACGTTTCACCTACCATTCCGTTTAAGAGCCAGGTCTGACTTTGGCGAAGTGCTACTTCTGTGGTGTGGTGTAATGGTTGTTTTGAAGGTAGATAATGTTTTTATGTATTTATTTATTTTGTGTTGTCTTTATTATTGATATAAAATTTTGAATAGCTGCCAACTGGCACGTACAATGCGATCATGCAATGCTGCGTGAATTGAAAATCACTGCCAAGATAGCAATAAACCTCTCAATGTTGATGTCTATATAGGTTGTTTTTCATTGCCAATATAGCACTACAATGTTTCGAATCCACTACACCCATTGACGCAGATATATTCACAAACACCATTGCTATTTAAATGGTGCAGGCAGAAAAGTAGACTGTTGACTGTGTGTAATGATGATAAAAAATGACAATCACAATTCATATGGCACAATTTGCTCACATAGTGCACGTTTTCTTTTAGTCATTACCTTTAAAGAAGGTCATTGATGTGAGCTAAATACTAATATAATATACTAATACTAATATACTAATACTAATATACTAATAAATATATTTTTAAATACCACTCTATCTGAGCTCTGAAATCAGTTACGTTTTTTCAGGAATTCCCACATTTCAAAGACGTGTCCTGTATATAACCCCCTCGACAATATTATTTAAAGCTGTTGTTGTTAATAAGATGGCCTGAGTAATTGCCCATGCTTTAAACTCGCTGTTACATAAATTTAAAAAAATGTGTCAAACTTTGAATACACAGTGTGTAAAAAAGTAGGTTACATCTTGGACAAAGGTTTCATTATGTTTGCTGCTGTGTCATTAAAATACCTTTAAATCTTTAAATGTGATGCAACTTACTGTATAAATAGGAAAAATACATTTAATGTCTTTATGAATAAAACAAGATTATCCAAAGGCTATGGATAAATGGCTTAGCCTCAATAATCATATGTTTCCATTAGCCTATTAAGTTTTAAAACAGCATGCTTTAATATACAGCACTTGGTAGGAAAGAGAGGAAAAACTCATTTGAAAATAATATGAGCATGTCTCCATCTGTCCAAATTGATTTATTACCTCTGGGGTTTGCCAGCATATTGGCTGCGTATGAACCATTTGATACTTTGGAAGGGCAATTAGTGGCGCTTTCTTCAGAGAGCAAATATTCTCCAGTCAATCAAGAGTGGCACCAGTTAATGAGCAAGTGAAAAATAGGAGAAAAGCAGGCTTGTGCTAAAATTCTTCTTATAGGTGAGTTAGCAGGATGCTTTGTTGATGACAGGCAAAGGGCAAAAGACAGAAAGCAGGATAATGACAAACGATCTGTCAGATATTTCCACTGAATAAACACTCAGCCACTCTCACGCACAGTACATGCTCTGTCATTATTACACTTCATTATGCTTCTTTACTCATTATGCTTCATTAGCATTCATTAAAACAGTAAAAGTCTTTGGGAATTAAAACAAGAAACATATCAGGTTTGTCATGTACTGCTAGTTCTATTGGTCTTAGAGAAGCATTGCCACAGCACAGTAGAGTTTTGTAAAACTGAATATTTTTATAATCTTCTTACTCATAGCCCCCAAAATGACAGTAAATTTTATTCTGTCCTATTTTATAAATCTTCAACTGTTGAGTTCTACTCCCCTAAGTCTGAGTAGGAGTTTCTAAAGTCTTATTAATGTACCAAATAAATATATAAATTCAAATTTAATAAATAATACTTTGACACAGATCTGCCAAAAACTTTGGTTACAAAGCTTGATAACAAAATCAAACAGAATTAATAAAGAAAAAAATAACTAAAGGCTATTTCTTTTTTTTTATATTCATCTTATGTCCCTTGGATTTGATATGCGGCAAAAGAGGACCACGTCAGATTTAATATTCTGTAAAGAGCTCTGTCTTCTCTTGTGTAATGTATCCATACTTCTTATGACCTGTCAGTTTAGAGTGGAGTATTTTACATTTTACCCTAAATGTTGAAAGCATCCATGTTGTGTTGTGTGGTGGTTTCCCTATAAGAATTAGATGGGTAATGATGACTGGTTTACAGATTTGCTATAGGCCTAGGCCTATAAGCCAAAAAATGCCCTTTTGTTCTGATAGTCTAGTGCAGGGGTCTATAAATTAAGGGACTATTTATTCTTATAACTCACTACTGGATGCCTGCGGAGGGTTGTTTGTGATCCACTTAGGCCATTGTCATTAAATTTGGCAAAGAGATTTTGGGACATAATGTAGCATATGGCATACATCCAAGTTCACAAAGTGATAAAAAAACTGTTTTAATTAGCTCATAAATCACATAATTTTATAACTGGGCATAAAAATAAAATATACCTGAGTTTTTCTTACTACCTGAGGTCTCTAAAGCCACTGAAGTTTGGCTAAAAAGCTGAATTACCTGCCCCAAACTCAGTGCACATTCTTTTTTGTTTTACAATTCCCACACTGGGGGCTTTGTACGTGATTAAATTAACTTACAAACTGCATCTGGAAGATTCAAAGTTCATGAGCTCCTGACTTACAATCATGAGGATTTAGATCTGTTTAATCTTCAAAAGTTCAAATGATGAAACCAGATGCATGCCGAGACTTTCAGCATTGCCAATATATAACTATTATAAGTTGTTTAAACCATAGTTTAAAGGCCTTACACAGGAAAATGATATCAGCTAAAGGTTATATTATAAATATAGGATGGGAGTTACATGGACTGGTTAAAAGGATACACATAAATCTAAGATATATGTGGGTTACCTAAATTGGCTTTCTATCATATATATATATATATATATATATATATATATATATATATATATATATATATATATATATATATATATATATATATATATATATATATATATACTATATAACTTGTAGAAGTTAGGACAAATCACTTTATTGTTATATTCAGTTGTTTTATGTAGATTCTTTGCCACAGTTTTCCAAAATCCAGCACATTGCCCTGCATTTGCAACTGTCTGACTTTAACTTTTTGAGAACTGTTTGATGCAGCTTTTTTCTATGCTAGCAAGGTCCTATCACCTACAATTTGTGTCTTGACTTCAGAAATGCCCCTCTGAACAAATAGGCCAACTATCCCGCCAACACTTTGAAAACTTGTTAAGAAGACATTTACGCAAATTAAACACAAATTAAGTGTGTGTGTGTGTGGGGGGGGGGGGTGGGTCAATGCTCTTATTAATGCACTTTTCTCAATAATAACAGGTACTTTATTCAACTCATGTTCAAATGTGGTCAATTAAAATGTTTTGAAAAAACAATGCCAAGTTGCCAAAATGCCAAAAAGTATACTTTTGGTTCAAGCTGGGAAAATCTATAAAAGAAAATGTTTTATCATATTTGATTACAGAGGTGGCTTAGTGGTTAGCACGTTCGCCTCTCAGCGCTAGGGATTCCCGGTTCAAATCCCCATCTGGGTGGAGTTTCCATGTTCTCCCCGTGTCTGCGTGGGTTTCCTCCGGGTTCTCCGGTTTCCTCCCACAGTCCAAAAACATGGATCAAGTTCATTGAAATCTCAAAATTGCCCCATATAGAGTGTGTCTGTGTGAGTGAGTTTGTGCCCAGCGATGGATTGGCACCCTGTCCTGGGTCTATCTGCCCAGTGCCCGAGACGTTTTCCCCTGGATGGGCATGGGGAACCCAACCGCGACCCTGATAGAGGATAAGCGGGAGATAATGAATAAATGAATGAATGATTACAGAAGATGTCATTTGTTTGGTGCAGTCGTCGGATTGGTGTTAAGGAACCAGTCCATCAACCTGAGGTCACCCGGTTTGTTTCCTGTTCCCATAAAAACTGTGGTTTTCTCATGTTGTATATTTTTTGTTTTTGTGAAAACTGTAAGGTTATAATAGCGTACTTTTTTTTAAAGATGCCAAAAGTCCACTTCCAAAAAGGTTAGCTACAGTGTCATGAGCCAAAAACATAAGCTATTTGAAGAGTGGACAAATATGAACTTGTACCTAGGGTTGTCTATCCATTCATCCATTATGTTCTGTTTTATCCTATATTAGGGTCGCGGGGGGTTCCCCATGCCCATCCAGGGGAGAACGTTTCGGGCGCTGGGCAGATACACCCAGGACAGGGCACCAAAGGTTGTCTATACATGTTTTTTTTATTCTTAATTTTATTATTCTTTACCATTTTATTATTCATTCATTCATTCATTCATTATCTTCCGCTTTATCCTATATTAGAGTCGTGGTGGGGTTCCCCATGCCCATCCGGGGGAGATCGTTTCGGGCGCTGGGCAGATTTTTTTATTCTTAATTTTATTATTCTTTACTATTTTATTATTATTTTTTATATTCTTATGTTTAAATTTATAATTTAAACTGCTTATTTGAATTATATTGAATTAACCTGCATCTGTTACTTAATACAAATACAAATTTAAGAAGCATCACACTATAAATATCCAATTTATTTGAGAAAAATATCAGTAAAAATCGGAAATTTACATGTGAATTGTTTTTCCTTAAAAAAATATGAACATTTAGAAAAATTAAGTATTTGCAACTGCAACAATTGTTGGTGAGGTGCTATATTTTTGTCAAATTGATAAAGTCATATTGTCCCATCAATAAAACATGATTAATTCATTCATCAAATTATGAATACTATTAACATTAAGGTAGTTTGGTCATTTCTGAAGTATTCCTTTACTTAGAAATAAAATTGAAAAAAATTAAACTAATTAATACATAAATAAAATAAATCAATCAATAAATCTGTAAAATGAGGAGCATTCTCTACATGGACACGTCATAAAAATAGGTTTCTTTTGTATTCTGAACTTTGACCAAATGTTCTGGAACTTGATTCCAAGTAAACATTTAAGTCTGAGTGACAGACTAAAGTTCTGAGAACTGCTGATTTGCACTGAATGAATGGCTTATGACATTTTGCTTTGAACCTATAAATTCACACTCACCTGTAAACAGTCCATCAAAACTAATTAATCAATGCTGCTGTCCAGCTGCACCAGTTGCCATGGCAAAGCTTGAACATTTCCCATCATCTCTATTCTAGACACACTCACCAATTATTAAAATGGGACCCTGTGTCTTCCATCAGTATTTCCACATGCCAACTCAGATAAGACATTTTTGAGTCAGGTCTGCTTGTTCAAAGCAGTAAGAATACCAGCATTACTATGTAGAGATTTACAGAGCACCTAGATAATTAAAGTGGATGTCCATGTCAAGCAGGTCCCTGTCTCCCCCATTAGCAGGTGAATAGCACCTGGTCCCAGTGCAGGGCCAGACATGATGAAACAATACATGGATGAAGGGTAATGAATAAAAGGATAGGGCTTCTCACCCTGTGATCTCATTTTGCCGAAGATCACACTGCTTCAGAGTAGAAAATAAAAGGCTGCTGTCAACCTCTCATTTTTCAAAAGTGCACTATAGTTCTAAACTGTGGTATAAACTGATATGTCCAGACATGGCTTAAGAAAAAAAAAACTAAACAGATGAATAATAAAAACTATGTCATATCATTACTGAAAGTAAATCAAGTGTCACAAATCTTGTGTTTATATTTAAGCTAATTTAGGAATGAAATGGAAGAACAGGTATGAAGGTAACAAAGAAAAATCATTGTATATAATATCACAAGAAAAAATTATTACAGTTTCATTTAAATTTGTTTTAAAAGACTCAAACTACATGTCTTAAAACATGTTGGTACGCATGTCATAGCAATACATTTTAAATGTAGACTGTAACAAAGGAACAACTTTAAAAGTTTGTGCTTCACAAGAATGCCATTTGCATTGGGTAAACTACACCATCACCCGATATCTATTTCACTTCAATCTGAAAACCATTCCGTGTGTTGTTTGGAATGATTCCAATTACTGATTTTTGTGAACGCTTTCTAAAACACTTCTGCAGGCGAGTCATATTACAGTTTCAAGTTATATTACTGGTGTTGCCAGGTGTTAGCCATAAAGTTTGCCATGTGTATTGTGTAAGACACCATTTGCAATTACAACTGTGACCTCTAAAAAAATAGAAGCTGAAGTGTGGCTCCTTCATAATTATATTCCAGCTCCAAATAGAGACATGCTGATGGACTGGAAAAGATGAAGTGCTCAGAGCTGCATGTATAAACATAGAAGCATCTATATGGCTGTGTGAACTGATGTGAGAGGGGCAGCAGTGGATAAATTAATGCAAATATATAGATGTAACTGAACAAAATAACATTACATTTTACTATGTTTTTGGATTAAAATGACTGCTTGTTGTGCGACAAAGAACATGAGTAGGGGCAATTAGTCATGTAAACCATTCGGCTTGCTCTTTGGGTGTTGTCAAACAAAAAAAACACTACCCAGGATGAAAGACATTTCAAGGTCTGAATGATTAAAGTTGGAGTTTGCCCCTAGTAACGCCTCCTTAAATATACTACACACTGATTTCTCACCTCATTAAACGTCTTGTTTAATGATGCTACACTGTGCCCCTGAAAACAAGCCAGAGACAGTATTTATAATCACAGTTGAAAGGAAAAACCTGTTAAATATGACTTTCTGGAATAAATGCAAACATCAATCAGACATTTTCAGGTTAAGCTTTGCATAAAATAACAATTTTCCTTTTGGGGCTATGAGAGTCATGCAAGTTCTGCTTGTGGCATCAGGAGGTGAATGGGATGACAACTGAAGAGTATCACTTTTCGAGAACCGTGTAAGAGAGCCTGGTGCACTTCCTCTCATGCCACTGGCACTCTCCCTCACTGTTGTTTCCACTCATTCGCTCTTCCTGTCAAAGCTTTTCCTCCCCTGAGCGCTGCAGATGTGCCTACACACCACCAGCTGACAGCAAGAAGATGGAGGAGGTGAACAAAAATAAAAAGAACACTGGAGCTCTACCATGAACGACAGAGACCCCTCCCAAGCCACGCAACTTTAAATCATGGCTAAGCACGTACATATTGATATTAAAACTTATATATCAATTCACATAAATAGTTATCAATGAAACAATGTGTCAAACAGCTTATGGACCATCCTAGGCCAGGGCTGAAATGGTATTATGGAACACACTAAATTATTTTAGTTGTTAGTCAGTTATATTAGTTGGATTTTTACAAATTAAAGTGGGGAAACAAGTGAATGCAATGCTCACTAAATACAAAAGTCTAAGATCACTGGTTAATTGATCTTCGTTTATTTATTTATTTTTATGCATTAAGTACAATGCATTCTTAATTCCAAACATGTTTTTTTTAGTTGATTTAAGCAATTTCTGCTGTAATGCCAATGTGCACTTAAGTCAACTCTTTATTCTTAGGGTATTAGGTTATTATTAGTTATTAGGACTTATTTAACCACTCACCTGTTTACCACAAATATTTGCTAAACATGTTACATAAAGTGATCTATACTGCCTAGTGTGCTTACACATAGAGGAATTTGGGTTTAGATATCTTGCCCAAGGGCACTTTAGTCATAGTACAGGGTAGGAGCTGGAATCGAACCAGAGACCTTCAAGTCACAGAGCTGGTTTCTTAAACAGAAGCCTACCACTGCCCTATGTTAGCAACTCGTTGCAGCTTGGCATGTAGATATGGTCTATACAACCTGCTGAAGTTCAAGCAAACTATCAGAAAGGAAACATTTTATTTATGTAAGCTGATATGTAAGATTTATAATTCGCCACCATCTTTACAGAGAATGGCCTAAAATGGTCTTGGTAAAAATGCCTTGCTGTTGATCTCTGAATGGACAACACATTAAACAACCTTGAGGCAGATGAGCTACTGTGGCAGAAGACCATACAAGATTATTCTTTTGTTCACTGGAACTAGGCAACTAAGGCTATAATTTAATTGAGAACACCAAAAATAGGCATCATAAGACTGGAAAATATTGATAGTTCCTGAATTCAGCTGCAACATTCATGTGTTAGGTTCAGAATGTACTTGGGTTAATTCTGCACTGTATTTGTGATTTAGACTACTGCTAGATTTTGAATGTTGTATGTGATATTTTGTTAACCTTTATTGAATAAAAAAGCATTAGTCACTAAGTAATATTTCTGATCCTGTTTATTCCTTATAGGTTATCGGTTTTAAAACTACATCCAGCAGGACAATATCATGTCACATATCTCAAGTCATCTCAAACTGTTTCCTGTGGTAGTTGTTATGATTCACAATCTCTAGATACTGCCAGGATGGGACAGAGAATGAGTACAGAAAGGCAGTGCTTTTAAGATAGTCAAATTATTCATTCATTATCTTCCGCTTTATCCTATATTAGGGTCGCGGTGGGGTTCCCCATGCCCATCCAGGGGAGAACGTTTCGGGCACAGGACAGGGCGCCAATTTATCGCTGGGCACACACTCACTCACACAGACACGCACGCATACACACTCTATATGGGGCAATTTGGAGAACTTAATTGACTTGATCCATGTTCTTGGACTGTGGAAGGAAACCGAAGAACCCGGATGAAACCCACGCAGACACGGGAAGAATATGGAAACCCCACCCAGATGGGGATTCGAACCGGGAATCCCTAGTGCTGAGAGGCGAACGTGCTAACCACTAAGCCATCGTGCCGCCTCCTAGTCAAATTATATTTTGAATAATTACCATATAAACTAACTAAAATGCAAAAAACACAAATGGATGTCACACATTTACATTTAGACAAATTGTGTACAAATAAAATACATTTAAAACCCTTACCACCATTCTCAGAAATATTCAACCAACAAAGATCTATAAACAAGAGCGCAAAGATCTGCAAGATCACAAAACCAATACAAATATCGCTATCCATCTGTAGTTTGCTGAGAAGCCACACTAACCCTAACCCTAACCCTAGAAGCCACACTGTAATTTGAACAATGTTTTATAGATAAATGAATCCAAAGTAGATATTAGATTAATTTTTATTTAAATGAGAAGTGTTAATGCTTGCAGAAACAATAACACTATGTTCCATCATTAAAACCTCATCCCATTAATGCATCAAATTGTGGTATGGTTTAGGCCTGCGTTGCTGAATGGGAGCCTGGGTGGCTTGCTATAAACTTTTATTTCTAAACAATATCAGCAACGATTTCCATTGTAAGTTCTTAAATATTTAAAAAGACAGAATGATTTCACAGGATTGTTGTATCAACCAGTACTACTAAAAAACATTATATAATGTTGTATTAGGACTTTATTTAGCCTAACATACTTGTTAGGCTAAATAATACAACATGTATGTTAGCCGAACTAAGTCTAAAGACTAGAAATTTTTTTCTGGATATTAAGACAACTCTGCTATTAAAATGAACGCTGATTGTTGGGGTAAAATGTTTGCAGATTATCTAACAATCAAATACTAGCCATCTAATGTATAAAATACATTGGGAAAAAAATGCATTGTATATTCATACCTTTATCGGGCGTACCACTTCATGCTACTTTGTGTATCACCAGTGGTACGCCTGTCAAAGAATATTTCACATATCTTTCATTAGCACCACTGTTCAGTTTTAGATGTAAGCCCTGATATTTGCTTTAAATCAATTATGGTTGTATCATCTGTCTTACTCTTGACTTGGTGTTTCAGTGGGTAGCACTGTCCTTCACAACAATGAGGATTTATTTCCCTGAGAAGGTGACCCAAGTCTTTTATGTATGGAGTTTGCATGTTTTTTCAGGTCTGTGTTAGATTCCCCAGAAATGCTGTTTTTCTCCAACAATCCAAAGACACGTGAAGTGGAGTTGCTAAATTGCCCTTAGGTCTGCATGTTATGTGAGTGAGACATAGATTCAGGATTATAGTTGGGATAAATGAAAAGGAATATGTAAATGAATATCATGTTGACTTTAGGAATAACTAAAACCTTCTGTATGTCCTGTTTAAACGTTCAGACAACAAAGCAACAAAACATGATTTGAAAGTGTAATCCTTAAAAAGTAATGCTCACATAGAGCAAGGTCATAATTTTGTGGTTTGACAGCACTTTGGAAATTTGTTTCCTCTTGGCCGACCCTGTGTGAATATAAAATTGTCAACATTTCTCACAAATGACTGTTGTAAAGCTTGCTATTGCAAGGGAATGGCAAATTAACATAAAGCAAAACCAAGTGGCCCAGTATATTCTTCCTTTTAATGAAATTTAAATTCCTTTAAATCATTTGTGAAGTATTTTTCTGACGTTTTATCCATGGCCAAAAAAAGTATAATTTCTCAGAATTACACGTAATATAACACAATACTGCTTATGAACATCACTGAAAGTAATGATGTGAAATAGACTGTTTAGGGTGTAGTTACATGGATTTTTTTCACAATCTACTTGAAAAGTGAACAATTAAAAAAAAAACTTACAATGAGGCGGCACGGTGGCTTAGTGGTTAGCACGTTCGCCTCTCAGCACTAGGGATTCCCGGTTCGATTCCCAATCTGGGTGGAGTTTCCATGTTCTCCCCGTGTCTGCGTGGGTTTCCTCCGGGTTCTCTGGTTTCCTCCCACAGTCCAAAAACATGGATCAAGTCAATTGAATTCTCAAAATTGCCCCATTTAGAGTGTGTCTGTGTGAGTGAGTGTGTGCCCAGAGATGGATTGGCGCCCTGTCCTGGGTCTATCTGCCCAGCGCCCGAGACGTTCTCCCCTGGATGGGCATGGGGAACCCCACCGCGACCCTAATAGAGGATAAAGTGGGAGATAATGAATGAATGAATGAACTTACAATGAACAAGTTAACTGTTGTTAAGTATGTGCTTAGTGCTGTGTGTCCATGTAAAGTGAGTTACTGATAAGCTTAGTGAGCATGTAAAAAATGTTAAAGACTTGCCAGTTGTTCTAAATTATATTTTACTGCTCCTAACAGAAATACTTTAAAGAAATAAACTGCAATTAGTGCAATCTAAAAAATATAAATATATAAAAAAATAAAATAATAATGAAGCATGCAATATAATAACCAAGATTACATTTTGATGTTTTATTATAACACAAAACTAAATTTTATTCTTTTCAATTAAAATATGTCTATCATTTCCGCTGTTTCCCAGCAACTGTTGTCTAAAGAGAGTGTGACCCATGCAAAGTGCTGACTGCATCCTTTTTCCGCATTCCGAGTGTTGGAGTATTACGAGGAAATACTGTTTGTTTGTGTAACGCACTTGACCCTGTGTATTTCTCCTCTGCTAGTGTCAAGTACCTTCTGCACCTGTTCCAATGCTTTTGAAAATCTCACAATATAGTCTTAAATCACATCAGACAACTGTGCCTGTAGACATCTGCTCGAGCCTAAACCAGAAATGAGATTTAATGTATTTGAACAATTAAGCTAATACGAAACCTACTAAAATGCAAAACCATATAAATTTAGACCTCAAACAGAATTGTGAAACTTTTTTTCAAACTTGCTCTCTTGCAATAAAACATTTATGGTCCAACTCACAGATTCAGTGTATATTAGCTATATATTATATTAATTTAGCCTCAAAGATATTCTTTGGGATAAATTCTGTTTGCAATTTTCTTTTTAACCCAGTAAATAATCCATGGCTCATACAAACATGAGTATGCCTACACGCATCAGTACACATTTTCCTACGTGTACAGAGATAATGTTCATGACATGAACTAAGAAAAGCACTGCTGGAGTATTATATGAATGATGGAAGTGGATGTGGCTGCTAAGCATTTACCAGTGTTTCTTATATTTTACAATGCCTTTATTTCTGACCTGATTCATGACACGTAATTTATTTCATTTCATAGATAGTATTAGTAAATAATATTGACATAATTCCTTTCTTATGCTTTTCCTGTTGTATTATTACAATATTTCCAAAATTGAATAATTTAATCCACTTTAAATAAGTTACATAAACACATACACACACGCACAAACTTACAAAAGTGAGTACACCCTTACACTTTTTATTATGTCTTAATAAGACAAGAAGGGGGGATCTGACATCAGGATAGGTTGACACAATGTAAAGTAGTCAGTGTACATCTTAGAAAAACAGAGAAGTTAAATACAAATTATATATATATATATATATATATATATATATATATATATATATATATATATATATATATATATATATATATACATATACAGAGCTTATGTGAACTAACATTTATTCACATCAGCAGTTTAATGCATATTAATTCCAGTGTGATTGTGAATTCTATCCTGCTGTGATTCTGTCCTATGTGTGGTCTGGTAGAATTGTGTAAAGTGGATGCCTCAATTTGATTTGCACACCAAATGTGGTTGCAGTCTAAAGACCAGCTGTTTCTTATTCCAACAAGCTAGAAAAGCTCTTACAGTTTCTCACGGAAAACAGTCAAATCCATATTTTCAGAGATCAGATGTTAGATGCTTATACTTCACACTACAAGCTTAAATGAAATCAGGTTAATAATATAATTGGCTGATCTTATGGCTTCGCTAACATCAGAAAAAAAGGTAATGGTACTGATGCAAATTGAAATGTTGATCAAAACTATGCATTATCTATCCTTCCTGTCAAGATTACAACGATAAGTAAATATATAAGGCGATAAGTAAAAATGGGTGTATAATATATATTCATTTATTCATTATCTTCCGCTTTATCCTCTATTAGGGTCACGGTGTGGTTCCCCATGCCCATCCAGGGGAGAACGTATCGGGCGCCGGGCAGACTTACCCAGGACAGGGCTCCAACCTATCGCTGGGCACATGTATAATATATATATATATATATATATATATATATATATATATATATATATATATATATATATATATATATATATATATATAGGGGCAGCACGGTGGCTTAGTGGTTAGCACATTCGCCTCTCAGCGCTAGGGATTCCCAGTTCGAATCCCAATCTGGGTGGAGTTTGCATGTTCTCCCCATGTCCACGTGGCTTTCCTCTGGGTTCTCCGGTTTCTTCCCACAGTCCAAAAACATGGATCAAGGTCAATTGAATTCTCCAAATTGCCCCATATAGAGTGTGTTTGTGTGTGTGAGTGTGTCCAGTGATAGATTGGCGTCCTGTCCTGGGTGTATCCGCCCAGCGCCCGACGTGTTCTCCCCTGGATGGGCATGGGGAACCCCACCGCGACCCTAATAGAGGATAAGCGGGAGATAATGAATGAATGAATGAATATATATATATATATAATCTCATTGGGTGTATACTGATAACATTTTGGGAAAACTTCAATTAAGCCATGTTATTCTTGCATATAAAATTTAACAAACAAATAACTTTAAAAGTGACCTGTGTGATTTTATAGTGTGGCAATTAAGTAAATAAGTAATTTATTTATATTATACATTGTTACAAAGCAGTTTACAGTGTTGTAAGTCTTTAAATCCCTCAAATGCAAGCTGAAACGTATCCCCAAAAAGCTCCCTGTTATGTTGTTATTTTAAGTAAGATACCTTGGGAGGACCAAAGGTCAGTGGGGGACTTATCCTTGAGTGACCGGGCAGCATAACAGCCAGGCAGTAAGCTCACAAGTATGTATACAAATATTTAAACTTACATTAATAAATAAAATTAATGAATAATCACATCTTTGTGAAATTTCCAGAACATCAATTAAATGGCTTCGTCAGACTGACAGATGAATTAGAAGAGTATATATTTAACAAGTTAAAAAAAGGTTTGTGCCATTGCTATGCATGCAGGGATGTCTATAAGCTTGCTAAAATCTAAATAAACCAAGAAAGCATGACAGCTATACTAATGTACTTGTCTCTACAGAGCAGCCTTAGGTTAAAATTGTGGCAACTCCCATAAATAGTGTCTTATGTGACATACTCCAACTTGAAAAAGATTTTATATGCCAATGTAGAAAACCTAAAGGAATAAGGTGGAACTCTATTTTAGGTAGACATCTGCATGCCTTTGTAGTCATACTTAGATGATTTTGGATAGAACTTTTTACCTCAGTTGGGAAAATTCATGGAAAAAATATTGTGATTGTGTGGTACTCTGAGTAGACACTGTAATGCAAAAAAGTCTTACCTGAGTTTGACAATTCTGGAAAAAAAAAAATTATGACCATCAAGTTAATACGTTGTCCAGTTTACTTATTGAAGCTATTAAACAAGATTTAATAAAAAAAAATTTAAACTACGGTGGGCATGGTGGCTGAAACGTGTGGGTTTCGTCCAGGTTCTCTGTTTTTTCTCTGTTTTTTTTTCCATAGTCCAAAAACATGGATTCATGCTCTAAATTGACCCATATAGTGGGTGTTTGTGTGTGTCTGTGTGAGTGAGTGTGCCCAGCAACAGATTTCGGGCACTGGGTGTACCTGACCAGCACCCGAAACACTCTCCCTTTTAGGTCATGGATAACTAAATAATAATTGTAATTTGTGCAGTCCTCTGCAGTTTCTGCAAAAAAAGCAAATATGATTGGCAATGAAGCCAGAATTTATACTTTGTTTTGCCAAACTGCAAATTTTCCTACAGGTGACTGAGAATCATCGTGAAAATATGAGTATTAACTTATTACCAGCCATCCATCAACAAAAACTTCCTTGTTGAAGAAAGAGGTCAATGGTAAAATGGATTTGAGCTGACAACAAGACAAGCATTCTGACGATGGTGAGAAGAACAATGTATTAGAATTGACATCACAGTGAGCCTTGAGGCTACACAACACAGTCATACAACAATGGCAA
This sequence comes from Corydoras maculifer, assembly GCA_019802435.1. NCBI lineage: Eukaryota > Metazoa > Chordata > Actinopteri > Siluriformes > Callichthyidae > Corydoras > Corydoras maculifer. Next base: position 974,800 of record JAFMOD010000933.1, read on the forward strand.
TATATTGTCTCCAGTTTAACAGATTTATGTCTTAAGACATATAAAACTTTTTCAGGGAGAAAACTGGAGAAATCATGCAAAATTTGCAGAGAAAGCACTTTTAATTTTGTTTTGTTACCTTTAGTGGTAAATTAATTTTGTTAGCTATTTCATAGTCATTGTACTAGGAATGTGACTGACAATTAATTAATGACTACTGAGTTGATAATCAACAAAAAACTGGTTTTCGCTCAGTTTATTTGCTCATACTATCTATTTATATAAGCTGATACACTACAAGTTTGATTAAACATGGGGTTACCAAACCCTCCTTAGTGGTTAAAGCAGTTACATTAGCTAATTGTTGCACCATAAAAATCTGTTAAGTTTTTTTTTATATTTGCATACTTTGTATAAAGAGCTGTAAAAGCAAAACAAAACAAATTTCTCTATGGCTAAATATCTTGCACCCATAAATTGCACCTATAAAATGTTTGTGTAAGTAAGTGTGCGCCCAGCGATGGATTGGCGCTCTGTCCTGGTTGTAAATGCCCGTTGCCAAAAACATTCTCCCCTGAATGAGCATAGAGAACGCCTCACAACATTAGTAGAGGATAAAGGAGGAATGAGGGCCTTGTTCAACAGATCACACTGGCAACTTGGGTTTTGAACCTCCAACCTTCAGATTGCTAGCCCAAAACCCTAGCCACAAAGCTACCATTAATACACATGATTACATTACACAGATACATCATATGTATGAGACAGTCCCTTATTAGTGTAAATGCTGAACTTACGATTTACCTCATAACTATACAAAATAGAAAATGATTGCTAGAAGTGGAAAATTACAGAAGTGGATGTTACTGACACAAGTATAAGAGCTAAAAAGGCAGTATATGATGTTGAACCAGCAAGGGTATGTTTTTAGGCCATTTAGTTGGAGAGTAGAGTGACTTTTACCAATGCACTCTCATACACAGTGTGGGTGGCTATGGGAGCTCACTGAGATCGATTCAGCTGCTATTACAGTGCGCTCCATAAGCTGGAGAACAGAGGCCAAGAAATTGAGGCTGATGAGGTTGTTTCTAAGAGGGAAATGGAACAATTTGTCCACCCTTAAATAGCCATGAAGACAGGCTGGCTGATTATCAGACTATTGGCTCTTTTAACTTGCTCGGTTGTAGGCCACTGGCAACACAGAAGCAGGCGATCATACCACCGGGAAAAGACATTAGACATACTTATACCAGTCTGTATTCTGACAACAGAATCTGTCCAGCACATAAAAGAGGTCTGCTATTTTATTTCAGTACCTGCTGTTTGTCCAAAGTCCAGAATGAGTAAGTATCAATCTAATTTAAAAAGATTTTTTTTTAAATGAGTACAATCGAACAATAAGTAGGAGGGAAAACATAACCATGAATATTTATTACCTAACAGGGATTATGTCTGGCATTGGGGCTGTAGTCAATACAATTCTAATGCTGTTTTCTAGAGAAAAGGACGACTCCATCAAATATACATAAGAAAAAAAATATTCCTAACTTCCAACAGAGCCAATATCATTTACTCTACCCTTCATCACTTTCAAACTAGTTTCCTCATTCTTCTCTAAAGTGTGTTAAGGGATTATGGATAATTATGTTAGACTTCATATGCTCCTATTCTTTGTATTAGCTAATGCACTGCTAAAAGGGCCGTGCACTTCTGATTTCGATCGCAGCTCATTTATTAAGCTCAAAATTAATGCTGGCTGAAAAGGACTGCCATATAACCAATTTGTCATTTTCAACAGCCTGGTCAAGACTTAAGACTCATTTAACAGCTCATTTCACAAAACACATTTAAAATTGTGTTTTTAACAAATCTTTGGTACAATGAAAGACAACAATAAAGTCTAACTTCAAATCACTAGAACTTTTTTTTTGCATAAAAACATCATACCTTACAAATGTATTCTCTTTCGCTAATTAATCAAATCATTTTACCTGTCTCTCTTCTTACCCTAATGCGCCTATCACTCTGGAACAGTGTAAATCTGGACTTAGATTGGACCACATAACCTTCTTCTATTTCTCCAGAGTCCAATCCTTATGCTTATCCTAAGCGAAGCCTTTTTTTTCCAGTTAGCCTTACTGATAAGTAGATTTCATGAGGTTACACAGATGTTTAGTCCTAATCCCTTGAGTTCCCTTTGCATTGTGCATGTGAAAATGCTCTTACTGTCACTATTAAACATAGCCCCGAATTCTTCAGATTTTTTTCTTCGATTTGATTTCACCAAAGTGGGTAGCACGGTGGCTTAGTGGTTAGCACGTTCGCCTGTCAGCACTAGGGATTCCAGGTTCGAATCCCCATCTGGGTGGAGTTTCCATGTTCTCCCCGTCGTCCCCATCTCTCTCTTTATGTTTAGTGCCATTATGGTGGCCTGTTATTGTATAGGGACATGATTCTTAGATCCTTTTTATAAATGCAAGGATAAAAATCTATAGATTTCACCACATGTACATTTGTATATATTTGTATACTAGCCCTACAATACTAGCTTTCGATATATACATTGGTCGCTTCTTGGTGGAGTTTTTTTTGAAAGAAGGAAATTTTTTTTAATAAAAGAAGAAAAAACATTTGAATATTTGTAAGTTTATTTTTTTAAAGAAAGGTCTCATTTATTGAGACACAACATCAGGACCAGATTTTCATAGTTTTTCACTGGCATCATAAATTCAATTCCCTACCTTCTCTTTCATATAAGTGTCAACCTTCAAGATTAATTATCAGTCCACTGCAGCCCTGTTTATAACAAATAAATAAATAAATAAAGTCTTGGCTGGCACCAGAGAAAAAACTCCAGCGATAAAGGATTATTAATTGGGCAGTATTTTTTTATCTTACAGTCAGCATTACGAGTGCTAAAACATGAGCAGTCACTTGTAACACATGTTACTCTGAGAAACTATACAGAACTGAGGCTGTAAAACTGTAGTCTGGGGTTAACAGGCTATGTGTAAACTGCACTTAGATTTAAATACACAGCAGTGATCTGTTGTATGAATTCCAAAGACAGTAGTGTGTAGATATTTGTAAATATATATTTTTTAATAATGAATTGTAGAATAATATAAACTAGTAAAATTATTTCATTAAATTAACCCTTAAATACATTACCCTAATAACCTTACCTTATGTATTAATACCTTAGATACATTTGTGTGCATACTTTAAATGTGTGTATTGAAAAAACACAATTGTTCAATATATGTCTTTATGAAATGTCTTGAGAATTTAGATCAGTAGCACAGCAAATGTTATATCCATGAACCATTTGTCTCCCAACTACCAACTACCTTCACAACCCTGATCAAGACCAGGGTTATACAACACGGAGGATTTGGATTGCTGAAAACGTAGCTGCCAACCACTTTATTTTAACAAATAGCAGTATACGGGAGAACCGACATACATGACACTTCCCATGAGGCTACCACTGCTCAAGCTGATGCCTGAACTAACCATTAGGAAATGCTCTCACAGCAACGCAAAGAAAACCCTTCAGTCTGGCATTCATTCCCTCAAAGCTCCTCTGGCTGTTAACAAACATTTTTTCAGCACACGTAATTTTTAAAATTAAAAGACAGCATTGCAATCTCAATGTTTTCTTTGGTTTTAAATAAATTAAACTGCACCTTTCCTTTATCTGTATTTCTGTCTTAGATTATATGTATATAGATTTTTAAGATTTTGTGAAAATGTAATGTATTGAATGTAATGTATTAAAAAGATAAAACATGTTTTCACAAATATCATTTTAATTAACTTGTGAATCAGTTTAAGGTGAAACCTGAATGTATAAGTGTTTTTACAGTGAGTTTCAGTTCTTACAGTGGCAGGCCATGCATTTCACACCTAAGCTTTTAGTACTGCCCTGCCCGAGTCAATTCATCTGTCAATGACTATTTTATGGCTTTAAAAAAAACATCTTTGTAAGGGGGTGAGATAGAGGACCAGAGACAGGAGTTCACAAGCTCTGGACTGGCCTTATTTACATCCTATATTTAATACACATTGAAATATAAGTACTTATAAAGGCACATGATCATCAGACAAAGCTGAAACAGGTGCGTTAATTAATCTCTCTGATCAACACAATCGGCTCCCCATCTTAATATAAAGAGCTACTGCATCGCACATAGATAACTCGTTTAACTCGTGTATTTTGCATTAACCTAAATGTTACTTTCTAACCATAATGTGTGCTGGTTCTGACTGGAACTGAACTCAGGGCTTTCCAAATTGGGCCCAAAAGATTTTAATATCTAAATTCAAAATTAATTTTGTGTAATATGTAATATTTTAGTTCTCACGATAATATTCAATTTGTAGCTTAGTATTATTTACTTTTGCACATGCCTATGGCCGATTTCTCTCTGTATTTTAGCCTTTAATCTAGAGCTTTGATGCATATAGAGAAACAGAATAATAATAAAATAGTCAATTCAGCAAGAAGGCAGCGTGTCCAGACATTTGATTGGAATGGTTTAAAACAAGTGTCTGTTTTACATTTTGGGTTCGATTTGGTGTCTGTACTGTCTGTTGTTTCATAGTGTTTTTAGTGTAATATGTCATGTACATCGATTCATCATCTTCCGCTTTATCCTCGACTAGGGTCACGGGGGGGTTCCCCATGCCCATGCAGGGAAGAACGTTTCAGGCACTGGGCAGATAAACCCAGAACTGGGTGCCAATCTATCGCTGGGCACACACTTACTCACACAGACACACACAAACACACTCTATACGGGGTAATTTGGAGAATTCAATTGACCTTGATCCAGTCTACAAAGTGGCAGTGGGTGTGGTCTAAAGTTCAATAATCAGAGCATATTGTATATATATATATTTCTGTATATATATATATATATATATATATATATATATATATATATATATATATATATATATATATATATCTGTGTGTGGTGTGTCGAAGCAGTGAGAACTGCCATTAAAGCCCATTATCCAGCAGGTGCTTCTGTCACATGCAGCTCTAGGTGCCCACATAAGCAGTGAACATATGTCTGCTTAAATTTGCACCTCTGATTAATCCTGTAATCTATTAACCCCTCAACCATGAGATGTCAAAGGATGCTGGGAAAGCAGCAGGACACGACCGTCATAAACAACCATCATCCCTGGATTTTCAGCATCCCCTGAGCCTACAGACCTTCTCGTGGCTTCAAATCTCCTACTTCTGCCTAGAGAGACATCGTTTCACATTCTTTAATAGAAATCGCTGCTGTATCCTGCTGACTGATTTTCATTCTAGCAGCCTATGAAAAGTATGTGTGCAGGCAGTGTTACCGCTTCATTAGAATTTAAAAAGATACACATGACAGACACCTGGGCCAAAAACTTTACCATGTTGGTTGTTTAATCAAACAGATCTTATTGTATCCTGAACTCTCCCTGGAAACACCAGTGTAATTCAATATTAGATTATTTTTTATGTTAGGCAACAAAGTGCAGTTTGGCATTTAACCAGAGGGTAATAGGCAGTAATTGTATTATATATAGCATATATAGCATCTACAATATATAAGGTATTTACAGAGATAGTGGTGGTATGGACCAGGACATTAAAAGAACTACAAACATTTTATTCTGCAAAATTCTGATTATAGGGCCCATCTTAGACTCTGTGCAAGGTGAATCGCATTGTTCTTTGTTTTCTTACACCACCACCAACAGACTAGTCAGACAAGTTCTTGCCTTGCACCTGCACTGTTTACATACAACTGGTGCTTGTGACTACATCTATATCTGATGAGCTTGGTGGTCTTGAAATTAGGTGTGTTGAGGTAAATCTATGATATATTGCGATCTTGGCAACAGATAACACAGGTGTTCCAATGACTGAAAACCACCTTGGCAGATGTCAACAGTCAGATGTTCATTGCTATCTTGGCAGTCTTTTTTCAACATGTATGTGTACACCCTCCCCCCTCTTGTTATGTGCACATGGACATGCAGCAGTGCACAAGCTCGTAGCTCATGCCTGTTGGCAGCTATGCAAACTTTTACATCAACAATAAACAGAATACATGAAAAAAAATATTTAAAAGCAATGCAACAATGTCAGAATGTACCTAGCAAGTGACACACTGATTGGTTTATAGTATGAGACACCCAAAAAACACCTTTTGAATAATTACCAGCAAAAATACACGACTTTTCCTGTTATCACAATAGAAAAGACACAATTACATGCCTCTTAATCAAGGTGCATGGTGCACTGTTGATGGCTTGCTAAAGACCAATAAAATAGTCCCTTGTGTGAATTTTATAAATTATATTTATAAAAATTATATTTATTTGCAGTAAAAAAAAAAAAGTATTTTAGAAATTATCAAAATGATTTGCATGACATTTTCTTTACCTGCTAAACATGCTTGTTTTCCGTAAAGAAGTAATTTACTTGGTATTTTGTATTTTTTATCAGTGGCCCAATTCAGGTCATGTCACAGTATCTCAAATAGGTTAAGGTTTCTCTTGGAGTGGGTTGTACTACAGAGATCACAACAGCAGTGGACCTGGAAAAATATTTACATAATAAAGACTCTGCTTAATTATCCAGTAGATGAAAAGATGAAAACACTTAACAACACTGTGTAAAGGAGAGGACACCACGGACAAATTAAATATTAGGAGTAAACAGTATTATAAATAAGATTAGTGAGCCTGCCTTATGTCTTTATCATAGAATTAAAAAAGAAATTACCGATTCATATCTCATGCTCTAGACTGCCTTTCTATTTATATATATATATATATATATATATATATATATATATATATATATATATATATATATATATATATAATTTTTTTTTTTTTCTTTAGCAAAGTATAGCATTAAAATCTGGGCAATACAGATTAAAAGGCATTTCAACAGTAGTGGTTAAACTGTTAAACTTACTTCGTCTGAAAATTCATTTGCAGTTTATAAACTAGAATATGTTAGAAATTATCTTAAATCTCGATGCACATCATGTTCATTCATCCATTCATTCATGATGTTCTGCTTAATCCTTTACTTGGGTCCCATCCAGGGGAGAACGTTTTAGGCGCTGGTAAGATCCCAGAAAAAGGCGCCAATCCATTGCTGGGCACACAAACACACTTTATACTGGGCAATTTAGAGCATTTAATTCACCTTGATCCATGTTTTTGGACTATGGGAAGAAACCGGAAAATCCAGAGGAAACCCACACTGGCACAGGAAAACTCCACCCAGATTAGGACTCGAATCTGGAATTCCCAGTGCCGAGAAGCAAATGTGCTAACCACTAAGCCACCATGCCACCTGCCGATTAAGTTGTTCTGCAAAAGTTGTTAACCAATAAGTGCATCCCAGTATTTTAAATGAAAGTATTGGATTTATACTTACATTATATTGTACAATATTTAGGTACAAGTCGGCACACTGGGGCAACTGAGTTGCATTTTACAAACAGAAACAAGGTTCAATACCATGCAGAAAGAATGTCTTTTTTGTGGTTACCTTTCATAGGTACGTTTCATAGTTTATAGGTGTAAATGAGTTTTTGTTTATGCGCTTCACTGTAGTATTATATCCAGCATTCTCCACAAACTGCACAAATATATTTTTTTTTTAATATGTGAAATTTTCTAAATAGTTGCCATAAGTACGTCAATTTCAGAGGAGCACATGCATGTTTCACTAGCACAACTTCAGTGTTCAGTTCTAAGCTGTCTGTGTATTTAGGCACCAACAATTTTTATCAGAGCGTGCCCCTTGCTGTTCGAGGAATGGGAGGAGGTGACAGGAACATGCACCTGCTAAATCGAAGAGTAGGCAACACAGCAGTAAAGCGCCAGCCAACCGCCAGCTGGCCGGAAGCCGAGAGCCGTCTGTGCTCGCTCCCCATTGGCGTGAGTCACACATCTCCCGCTTACACTGGTGCTGCTCTGTTAGAGGAGTGTCTGGGGAGAACAAGGGCTCAGTGAGCAACCTTTCATTTCTATTTCTTTTATTTACTATCCGTAGGTTGCACACACTCTAAGGTAAATGATGTTGCCCCTCTACAGTAGTAACAGTAGCCTGTCCCCTGTGCATCTGAGGTATCATCTGCAGGTATTAAAGGTGTGCAACTGCCCTGAAATAATGTATATTTCTTTTATTATATTTATTTATTCATGCTGAAAAAAACATTTAAACTTTTGATTTCTTGTGGTTCTGTCTCACGTGGCTGGGACATTCTATAACGGAGCACAGCATGCTGTTAAAAAAATGTGGGCATGCCAGGCTCAACCATGTGAGACAGTTCCGAGATGCTGGGACTAATGATAGTCCTCAGATGCACCTGCAGGTTGAGCGAATCTGAGCCATCTCATGTCTGTGCCAAGCAATATGTGATGTGTGGATGGAAATAAATATGAAAAAATCTCTAGCCTTGTTACACTAACTAAATAATACCTGCTCAGTGATGGTACTATTTAGATACTGACCATTAGAAAACAGAGTAAAGGGGGTTAACACATGATGTACTGTAGTCCACAAACTGATGGACTACAATCTGTAATTGTAGAACTAAAAGCATATTATTTTATCCAAAGCGACCACATGTTTGGCTGAAGGAGCATTGCATTGGAGCAATTATTGTTAAGGGCCTGAAAGGCCTACATTTTCTACAGGTATTTATGTTGTGCACCAGGTCTGTGATTTGAACCCACAACCTTTTGATTAATAGCCCAACACCCTAACCACTAAGCTACCACGCCAGACAACCAACTTAACCATTAGATAAATCTCTCTATTTAGAGCATGGTAGATGAGTATTAAGGATTGCACAGTATTACGCAATTTATTATTAAGGAATCTTCTAGCATGATCACAAATTAGACTTATAAAGTGCACCGACTATACACTACTTCTCTTTAAAATTTCATTAGTACAGTCACAATTGCTTTATTATTTACATTTATAAATGGGCAGTTTTGGTCTTTAAATCTGATTGGCTGAGCCACTTTAAGCCATAACATTGTTGACAATAATGCAAACTTCACATTCTTATAAATGTGTGACATTACATTACATTAGTTAAATAATGTACCATTAATGAAAATACAGATTAATGTAAACAGTGAGGCAATTTTCGATGAACACTAATATTGTCCGGTTTACTTTTAAAATAGTTTTCAATAAACACATTTATGAATTCAACTTTGTTTTTTGTTTTTTATGAAAGCAATAAGGCATTTGAGGTTGTGCATTATTATTAACAAATCACAGAAAAGAGCTTTAGATTATAATAAAAGAGGTGTAAGGGAACTCCATTTGCTCTAATAATGCCTTTTGCTCATGATTTATTTATATTAATGCATGCACTCTCATGCTTTATTGTTTTATTTAATGTTATGTTTGCATTGGCACAGAAATTATATACATTTCTATGATGTCAGTATATACGCAGCTTCCAAATCTACATAAAGCCTTTTATAAATTTCATGATGTCTCTTGGGCTCTCTTTAACCACTCATCACACATAAACACTAAGTAGCTACTACTGTTTTGCCATACGCTATATATAGAAAACATTATTTCATAACACCAGCAACCTGTTAGTGTCAGTTGTGCATTCAGTGAACTGTTCATTGGATAGGTTTGATATATAAGTGGAAGTTTCATGGTCTAGCTGCTGTGCATCCAAAATTAGGCAGCTGTGTTTTTCTGGGTGGGTGCAAAAGAAGGATATGCCACAGTGACTTGCATATCCCATCACAAAGGAGCACTTCAAAGAAAACTAGTCAAGTTGGAAACGCCATCTGTATTCCATCAATATTTATAACCATTCTGACTCCATCTTTATACACATTTAAATTCCCTGACCATCTGCATCAAGCTGTGTCCAGGTACATTTCAAACTATTCACATCAACCCCAGAACATGAATTGAAGGCATGCAGAGACTTCAGGCACTCACTACAGCTTTTAAATTCAAACAAGTGCTTAAACAGTTTTGTGTTAAAACAGACAGAAACATATATTTACATTGGGTTCACATAACATAGAAGAAATGATAACCATAGAGATTATGCTGGTTGTAAGACCTGGTTGTGTTACACAGGGGCATTATACATCTTTCTTCAGCAGCAGACTTGTCATAGCACACTAGAGTTTAAAATGAGGGGCAATTTAAGGTCGAATTGGCACTTTGTGCCACAAACCTCAGCCTATCTGTTAAATCTTGTAGTGAACACCACTGAGGACATTGCCAAGTTCCCTCTGAAGCATGTAACAGCTGACAGCCTGGCTTTTATTCAGTATGTTTAGTGAACCATGCAATATGTTGACAGAACTCACCCAGATGAAGCTTATAAATGAGAACATGCAAATAGAAATAGCATTATTAGATCTTAGGCTGTTATTATTGTATTTGTGGGAGTGATGCTGGTGGTGGTGGTAATGTTGGTTATCTATGTAGAAACAATGTATAATTATGTTCAAGTCAAAGCACCTTAATAGCTCTTTGGGACGGTCTCCAAATAATTTTGCTAAAGCTGTAACCCCACCACATATAGCATTATTTAATTCAAGCTAATTATACTTTTAGAATTAAAACCGATTCACGTTCAAATTTGTATAAAGTCTCCCTTCATTGACTTATGGAAATTATGCTCTAGTTTGTATAAAACATTTGGTTGCTTTGGTTTATATAATTAAAATGCAGACATTGGGCCTTATTTTAGTGTTCCTTTAGCAAGCCTACAACCCTGCACCACACAGCTTGTTATGGGGCGTGTCATTGTTTCTTTGCTATGATAATGACAAGAAAAGTATGTCTATGAAAGGCATGAAATCTCATAATAATCACAAGTGTGTTTTAAGAGTAACATGCAATATACCAAATCTAGATATTACCTGCCATTATTTTTAAGCACCAGGTTCTGTGGATTGTGGGGAAAGCTGGAGTAGCCAGAGAAAACCCACACGAACAAGGGGAGAGTATTGAAACTTCAAAAAATTGTGATTTGAACCTGAAACCCCCGAGAGACAGATGTCCTCTCCTTATGCCACTGTGCCGCCCACTGATATTCAAAGAATTCGTAGGTTTAAAAAGTGCATATGTAAAAAAAATCTTCTTTTGTTCAAAGAAATTAGTTGAATTACGGCCAAATTAAACATCACCGTCAAACTCTCTGATGACCAGTCTGACCCATTGATGCCTGAACATGATAAAAGGCTTTCCGAACTCACTAGTGGTTTATTGACTGACATTGTGAAGTCTGAACACGTGCTTCAATTATAAAAGGATTTCTCATTATGAAGCTCACAAGCAGTGTAAAAGCTCAAAAGTCAGAAAAAACAGCTTTTCATCCTCCTAACAAGGTTACAAACATAATGAGTTGGTACATGTGATCAAAAGAAGTACAAAATTTTCGTCAGAATGCAAAAAATGAACGAATGCAAGGCTGCAACATCTTATTATCAGTATACTATGAGGTTGCTTTTTTATGATTTTATTTTATTCTTCTTTAGTATTCTGTCTCAGCTGTGGTCAATAAATGATAAAAGCAGAGGATAAATGTAGCAAGCGCAGCCTATATGCCATGTTATTATAACTTGGCCTTGATGAATAAAAGCAGACCTGACTAAAATTTCAAAGAATAATTCAACTTGAGAATATTCAAGGACAAACAACTGTAGAAGTCTTCTAAAGAAACTAAATATCAGAGCTTTATTAGTTCAATAAAGAACTTTATTACCCTTCAACAGTAGATATGTGCGCAGAGGCTTAAATGTCACACTGAATAGAACAAAAGATGAATATTTCTCAGAAAATAAAGACTCCAAAATGTTAAACAGTGGATCCATGTATTTTGAGTGTTGCATTTCTGCCAGCTGATTATTGTGCTGTATATGCGGCACAGTGGCTTAGCACGTTCGCCTCTCAGCACTAGAGATTCCTGGTTCAAATCCCAATCTGGGTGGAGTTTCCATGTTCTCCCCATGTCCATGTGGGTTTCCTCCTTGTTCCCCGTTTTCCTCCCACAGTCCAAAGACATGGCTTTAAAGTCCATTGAATTCTCCAAATTGCCCTATATATAGAGTGTGTTTGTGTGTGTGTCTATGTGAGTAAGTGTGTGCCCAGCGATAGATTGGCGCCCTGTCCTGGGTGTATCTGCCCAGTGCCCAAAACCTTCTCCCCTGGATGGGCATGGGAAACCCCCTGTGACCCTAGTACAGGATAAAGCGGAAGATAATAGATGGATATATTGAGCATATACATCGACTGATAAATCATTTAAATTTGAACTTATTGCTTTCAAAATGACAGGAAAAGAATTAAAGAGTGATGGAGGCATGTGAACACACTGTTTTCACAGCTAGAGCATGTTTCATGTAAATTATTCTTTAATCAAAACTCATGTTAAAAAAACATGACAAGTAAAAATGTTCGCACAAAGCATTATTTGCCAACACAATGAGCAGACCATCTACAAATTATGGTTCTTTAATAACAACACATAAAGTACCACTAATTTTAAAAACAACACAATAATACACATTTCTTTCACAAACACATAAATCAAAGTATAGCAAATAGAGCTTTATACTTATAAAGAGGTATAAAGTAATTTACAGTGTAATTATTTTTAAACAGAGCCAGAAATTCTTAAAAAATAAAATAAAATAAAAATAAAATAAAAATAAAAAATAGCAGTATGTGAAAATATTAGAAGCACTAACTCAACAGCAGTTCATCCAAAATTATCCAACATGCAGCTGGTCTGCATTTATGCAGTCACACTTTATTTAAAAATATGTAATAAGGTAGTTCAATGTAATTGTTTCTGCTACAACATTTAAAGACACTTCAAACAATAATATGTGGGCAGAAGATTTTCACAGAAACATATTTATAATGAAAAGTATAAGCAGCAAATAAATAGGTCTTTGTTGCGAAAAGAAGTGAAGGTCATTCTACAATGTTAGAAAATAAAGAATATAGTACCTTTAACAATACATAGACTTTTGCTGCATCTGTGTTTATCATAATGGCTCTTAAAATTTATACAAGGTTACCTTAGGTCAGATAATTAGTCCTAGTGGGCATAATGGTGTAGATTGTACATTGGGTTACATAAATGTACTACTATTTTACATTTATTTCTGACAGTGTAATGACCATGGATTTGAATAGGGTATCCAAAAAGGTAATTCAGATTGCTTCGTACAAATTATGTATTTGTACTGTAAATTAACTATAAAACTATAAACTATAAACTTAAAAACTAAACTATAAACTATATATGTTTATATATTGCCTTTATTTTAGTTTGCAATATATCAAACATGCCAAGGGTTTCCATTACATTACGTATATACTAATTTTAAATACACAAGAACACCTTGGCTGGTTTATCTTTGTTTGATAAATCATTCATTATCCCCCGTTTTATCCTATATTAGGGTCGCGGGGGGATTCCCCATGCCCATCCAGGGGAGAACGTTTCAGGCGCTGGACAGGGCGCCAATCTATCGCTGGGCACACAAACACACTCTACATGGGGCAATTTGGAGAACTCAATTGACTTGATTCATGTTTTTGGACTGTGGGAGCAAACCGGAGAACCCGGAGGAAACCCACGTGGACACGGGGAGAACATGGAATCTCACCCACATGGGAATTCGAACCGGGAATCCCTAGCGCTCAGAGGTGAACGTGCTAACCAGTAAGCCACCGTGCTGCCCTCTTCGATAAATCAATATACAAATATTGATACAATATTTTTATTAATATTTGTATTTAATTTAATATATCTACAAATAAAACTATTATCATCTTTTGATCTTCTAATGAAAAAATAGCAGCATACCAAAAATAGAAAATGTAACAAGTCCTTGACAACATTATTGTTACAGTTGCTGTCTTCATGCTCTTACTATTACTAAATATTACTACTGTAATCTTTAAATTACAACTTGATTTAGCTTGACCCAGTACGACTATGACAGACTGCAGAGTTTAGGTTTTAATGCATATCTAGAAGTATTTAGCTTGTTGGATGGTTTCCTACCTGTTCTTTAACTGAGGCCAGGATGGCAGAGGTTGTCTCCAATTCAGTTGTGTCCTCTTTGGAGGCATTCAGCCCAGGGCTTAGCATTGCAGTATTAAGAGCTTCAGCAGACTGATCTGGAACTGGCATGTCTTAACCTGTAAATAACATTGTTATGGACTGTGTCAAAAAACATTATGTATTTTCTTAATTAATCAGACATGTTTAGATGATTGCTACATCAATTGATTTAACAGAATATCATAATAGTAAAACATAGACACCACACTTGTCACGCTTGACTCGTCTGACCTTCTTTGCAACATCATGGACTACAATTTCCAGGATGATGACATTTTGTTGGCAAAAACCACATTATTTGATCATTCAATTACAAGCCTGATTTCTGATCACACCCCCGTGATTACAGATACAACTTCTGTGTTTGGGATTTTTAAAGTTTTATAAAGTGTTGTTCATGTAGGGGCACAATTACTGGAGTAATGATGTTATTCAGGTAGTATGGACTTGTCACTGTACCATTCACAAAGTGTAGGTGAGGTTCTATACCGAATGGACACACCTGCCCCCATCGTAACACCTGTCTGGTGACAATAGTGGCTGATGCATAGCGCTCTCTTTGACGTCGCCAACATTATTGGCGGCCATCATTTATGTTCAACATGAATCGACTTTCATCAGAGAACAGCACTGAGGCCCACTGGTCCCTCTGGTTAACTGTTTCGAATGGTCTGACGCAGGATGTGTTTTAGGGTTTTAAAACATCAAGGGCTTTAGCCCAGATCCCTTATTCCCCCTCTGTCCTCTTTAAAAAGTGCCCTTTCATGAGTGTATTTATCCATTTTTCAAACTTGTTACATTCATTTTCTTTGATCATTTATCAGTTATATTGGATAAAATTGAATTGTAAATGAAATATGTCTCTCAGAAGTGGATAGGATATTCAGTTTTAATAAATAATGGTTTTGGCTGAATAATTTTGAATAAACGAACCTGAACTTCGGCAGAAAAGCATGAATCCATTTTACGAGTCAGACGCAGATGAGACAGTTTTAAGGTTTGGCTTTGAAATACTGTAACTTTTGCCCCATCAGAAAAATTCTTCTTTCTGAAAGCTGAGAACCTGCGCTTTACAGCCACCTTACAGTTATTACGGAAACTTTACTCCCGCTGCTGGTGAAAAAAAATCTGTCTCCCTTACATACACACAGAGCTTGGCAGCACAAACAGCTGACGGTGGCTCAATCATACAGTCCCGCTCCTGGAGTAGAGGCGGGCAGAGAACGCTGGTTTCCTTCCTTAAACGTGCCTGGAGTTGAGTGGCATTCATCATCCAGTTTCTCAGGGTATTTGTTCACAATGTAGCAGTCATCAGCATAGGTCGTGGCAAAAGAACATCCACTTCTACACCTTTCTGTGACTCTTCTAGTCTCTCGGTATCTCTGTTGCAACCTGCTGATGACACACTGTGACACTCTAAGCTCAGTGGCAACTTCCGTCTGAGAATGTATTGTTTGGTGCATCACAATGGCAAGGTACTGTTGATCCATTTTCAAGTGTCATCTTGGTCTCATGATGTCAAAATGTGAACAGCATGATGAGGACGACTGTTTAAACACCAGCTCCAATTTTATTGGCTGAATCGAGGATCAAACACCTGTTGTGAATTTTGCCATTAAGCTACTCAATAGAATAACAGCAACTTGTGCAAAAAGTACTAAAACATTCTACAGTTAGACATGTGCATTCAAAAGTTTAGAGAAGGTCATATTAAGTTCACCTGTACAGGTTTGATTGCATTTTAGGCTCCTCCTGAAATTTCACACGAAATTTAAATATCCCTTACTTTTTGTGAGTAGTATACTGTCATTTTTGCATTATACAACACTTTATTATGCTGTATCGTAGCTAAACCTGTTTTAATAAATTTTGGTCCTGCATCAAGTTGGTCAAAACCCCAGAGCAAAATATGAGGTTTCATTTATTAAACTTTGTGAAGTCAGACAACATTGTGCATTTGCATAATCGCTAACAACAGAGGATGGAGAAGGTTGTTTTTCAAAGAGCTTTATGGCAAATTCCTTTGATTCCAGTAGTTCAATACTTTATTACAATTTATGTAACAGCTTATCCAGATGACATCATCTATAGACACAACTGCACATGGCACAGGCAGCATCTAAGAGCAGTTTCAAGGAGGTTGTAGCATGCAGGTGTTAGAACCAATCCAATTTGGGTGTACATGTTAGGCTATGGCAGGTGCAACCTCAAATTCATATGATGGCAGCAATTGTGGTCTGGCCAAGTTCCAAAACCAAAAAGGAAGTAAGACAGTTCTTAGGTACAGCAAATTATTTAGATGCAACCCGACCTTTACAGATTTCATTAAAAAAAGTAACACCAGATCTGTTCCAGTGGTCTTTCATACAAATAAAAGTCTTGTGTGGTGAACAGATCTATATCCCCTTTATTTTATAGAAAGACATGTCGGACATGCTAGAGGCAATGTTGTTCCAAGTAGTTGATGGACAAATATGCCCTATACTGAAAAGGTGCAAGCTGTCAGTGTGAGAGCGGAGGTACAGAACCATAAATAGGATATTTTATTTACAATTTGAAGTGATAAGAATGAAACTTACAGAACTTAAAGTTCTGTAAGTGGCAACAATGTGATTGTGCACTACTATCAAGGCAACACACCACAACACAACAAGGCTATAATAATAAAATAGCTATGCTTATAACCGTAAATGCTAATTTGTTATAAGTAAGTCCTTTGCAATTGTATGAACAAAGCTTAATAACTAAACTTTCGGAAAATTGCATTAATCTTTAAAAATGTACCAAAAATAACAATTTATTTATTCATTTACTAACTTGACTTTACTTATAGATTACTGCCACACCTGTTCTTAATCAGGAAATCACTTAAATAGGACCTGTCTGGCAAAGTGACATAGACCAAAAGTTACTCAAAAGCTAGACATCATGCCAAGATCCAAAGAAAATCAGAAACAAATGAGAAAGATAGAAATTGAGCTATATAAGTCTTCAACAGACCACAACAAGAGCCATTATCCACAAATTGTGAAAATGTGGACCAGTAATGCACCTTCCCAGGAGAGGCCGGCCGACAAAAAGTTCCCCAAAATTGCAGTAAAGACTCAACCAGGAGGTCACAAAAGACCCCACAATGACATTCAAAGAGCTGTCTAATGGTTAGGGTTTTTCAATTAACTAAGTTAATGTCAGCATTAATGACTCCACTATAAAAAAGACACTGGGCAAAAATGGAGTGATAAGACAAAAAAAAAAAGAATGCCGAAAACCATTAAGACCATTAAGACTCATCTAAATATCCCGAAGATTTTGGGAAAATGAGTGAGACAAAAGTTTAACTTTTTGGAAGGTGTGTGTCACATTACATCTGGAGTAAAAGTAACACAACATTAAAAAAAAAAAAGAATATCATACCTACAGTAAAATATGATGGTGGTAGTGTGAGGTGGGTCTAAGGCTGTTTTGCTGCTTTAGGACCTGGAAGACTTGCTGTGATAAATGCAACCATGAATTTTAATGTCTAACAAAAAATTCCTGAAGGAGAATGTTTGTGACCTCAAGCTGAAACAAACTTGGGTTCTGCAGCAGGACAATGATCAGAAGCACACCAGCAATTCCACATCTGAATGGGTGAAACAAAAACACTTTTTCATACAGGGCCATTTAGATTTGGATTTTTTTTCTCTCTTACTAAAAAAACCTGCATTTTGTGTTTACTTGTGTTGTCTAAAACTGATATTTCAATTTGTTTGATGATCTGATCAAAAAAAATTATTATGAAGGGGCAAACACTTCTTCACACCACTGTATAGACAATAAAGAAGTAACCAACTATTTTAATTAAAAGCCCCTTGAGCTACTGCTCAGATCTTTTCTTTACCTCCCACCTTATACTTTTCTCACTTTACACAAGAGTAAATACAAGAGATTCAAGATCTTTTTTTGAAATTCATGATTGATAAAACCTGTAAAGCATTTGTATTGATTAGAAAGAGGTTCCACATAATAACAAAAGCATTAGCAATGCTCTCTCGATGAAAACACACAGACCATGACAAATGGTCACCCAGGATGTTACCCGTTGCTTTCTGTCACAGCCTGCCAACTTAGTGCCTTCCTTAATAAAGATGACTTGCCTCATCTTGCAAGATAGTGGGTCTTTACAGAGTGCTCAGAAAATCTAATTATACCTTCTTACAGTGCAATATCCAGGCTGTTTTCTAGCTTCATCTTCACACATTACTACCATTGGTTATACATGTCACCTTGCATTTGGGGAAAGGGAAAGTCATTAGGTTAAATATTTAGTTTTAGCTTCAATGTAAATAATATATTACAATGCAGTTATGCAATACGAGTCATTCTGCTGCTCTTTCACATTTGAAAAGAAGGAATAATCTACCAAGGTTTACCACTGTAAATAACATGATCTGAAAGACAGCAAATGAGTAGGGTTACCATCACATAGTGTATGGGTCCTATCTTACAGCCAAGATAAATTATGATGAGATTACAACATATATATATTGGCACCCTGTCCATCACATGTCTTGGGGAGAGAGACCAATCATGAGCTGGTGGGAAGGTGGAAATGTATGTATCCGTGTAGGGTAAGCAATAAAGCCTGTTGTAAAATCCCAGTCTCAGCTTGTCATTCCTTTCTATCCCCCGTTACAGTTATAAAATATCTATAATACAATTTATAATTATATAAATTATAAATTATATGGGGCAGCACGGTGGTTTAGTGGTTAGCACGTTCGCCTCTCAGCACTAGGGATTCCCGGTTCGAATCCCCATCTGGGTGGAGTTTCCATGTTCTCCCCGTGTCTGCATGGTTTCCTCCGGGTTCTCCAGTTTCCTCCTACAGTCCAAAAACATGGATCAAGTCAATTGAGTTCTCCAAATTGCCCCATATAGAGTGTGTGTGCGTGTCTATGTGAGTGAGTGTGTGCCCAGCGATAGATTGGCACCCTGTCCTGGGTGTATCTGCCCAGCGCCCGAGACGTTCTCCCCTGGATGGGCATGGGGAATCCCACCGCGACCCTAATATTGGATAAAGCGGAAGATAATAAATGAATGAATGAATATAAATTATAATTGTTTTTTTACAATTTTTTAGATGCTTAACTGGAATATAAACTGTAGCAATGGTGGTGCTTCTGATCTTTTAATGTGTCTCCTGTTATTGAAATAGTCAGCAAAAAACATTCTCTGTATATGCATGCAAATTGAAGTGATTTTTTACGTTTTCTTCAAATTAAGTATGAGTCACTATAGGTCTAGGTTCTTTAAAACAAAGAAATGAATTAAGCCCAATGGAAATCATTAAATTTTCATTACACTAAGCCTAATAGTCCCTATGCTGCTAAAAGTAGTTAGTTTTCAGTAACCTCTTTGTACATTCACTATATATTCATTGCTTTTAATAGCAATGTTTTTAATACATCACATAAATAATTTATCATATATGACCTTTCTGGTACAGACACTATAAGACATACCTCTTCATTCCCTCTAAGGAACTCTACTTGTAAGGTTGTGGGGGTTGGGGGTGTCAGGAAGTGTAAACTCACATGGCAGTGAAATAGAGCGTTTAGATCTCACAGGTCTTCCTGAAGTAGATTCATCACTTAAACCTCAGGATTGAAAATCAATCAGGTAAAAGGCAGTCTTTGCACCTCAGACTTAGGACATTTGGGATTACTGAGGATACTGCAGCTCAGCCTGAAGAAAGACCTTTACAGAACAGCAGTCATTTATTATCCAACAAAATAATCAGTCTGTATATGTGGTTTTGACATGCCATAGAAATTGTGCAAAACCTTGACCACACAAATATCACAATGCATGGGCTTCTTCTTATGTGTTGCCAAAGCAAGGTCAACTCTGCAGTTATTCAATGGACATTTTGTGGTAATTGTTGTGTTGCACTTAAGGTAAACAAAGGGAGTCAACTTTTGCTTCCATTCTTTCCAGCGTAGAAATTTGCACAGACACACAGAAAAATATACAATATAACAATATAATGACTGTGAAACTTTCTTTGTTAAATAAAAAATTGTTTGGTAATTAATAACTGTGATATGTCTACTAATTAAAATGCAGAAGCAATGCAGTAAAAGACTGTGCTTCATTTGTTCAGTGGCAGTGCTGAAGTAATTGTTAAAAGATGATGGGTTAGGACTCAGGAAAAGTCTTTCAGAGCATTGTATTTAGAGTGAACACAAAAAATTTAACAAATATGAGTTATAAGCTTCTATAAAACAATATACTTCTAAATACAAGTAAAAAAATTTACCGACCTTTTGTCTTTTTCAGCAGTTGCTATGCATTTAATATACAAATTTTATAATTTTACAACTGCCACTGACAATTTTGGTGCCCAGTGGTGTCCTGTTATACATTATATATACACATATGCTTAGTGGCTTAGTGATGTGTGCTTTCAGGCGATTTAGCCTGGATACTGATATAATCTGCTAATGAAAAAGAAAAAAAAAAATTTTTCTTTAAAAAGTAAAAGTATTAATGTGGACAGCATCTTATTTGACTGAGAACATTTGGTTTTGCAATTGCAAATAGAAAAAAAAATCTAAATAAAATAAGAACAACTGAATTATACTTTATACATCATTTAGACTTTTATCTATTTCAACTTTAGTTGCGGCGGCTTAGTGGTTAGCACGTTCGCCTCTCAGCGCTAGGGATTCCCGGTTTGAATCCCCATCTGGGTGGAGTTTCCATGTTCTCCCCGTGTCTGCGTGGGTTTCCTCCGGGTTCTCCGGTTTCCTCCCACAGTCCAAAAACATGGATCAAGTTAATTGAATTCTCAAAAAATTGCCCCCTATAGAGTGTGTCTGTGTGAGTGAGTGTGTGCCCAGCGATGGATTGGCGCCCTGTCCTGGGTCCCCCCCCCCCCCCCCCCCCCCCCCCCCCCCCCCCCCCCCCCCCCCCCCCCCCCCCCCCCCCCCCCCCCCCCCCCCCCCCCCCCCCCCCCCCCCCCCCCCTTTAGTTGCCATGCATCTGCTATACTCCTATCATTGGGTACCACCCACTCAAAGGCCATCACCCACAAGTTATTGGTTGATTTCTACCAATAAACATCAGCTGGGGGACAATACGGATATACTCCAATAACTATAATCCTTTCATCAAGGTTTATAAGACAGTTGAGAGGTCACTTTATTACTCTCCAGCCACTCAAGGACGAAGAGTCGCCCACTGAGCCTCGTCCTCATGAGGACCAGATTGATTTAATACAATAACTGACACACAAAAAAAAGATTTGAAATGTATACAAACACTAAATTATAAGATCCAAAACAAATGAGCAAAAAGTAAAAATAAATACAGACTACTGTTGGTATGGATGTACATAGTGTACATTCAATGATTTTACAACAATGCTCATTACAACTTACTTATCGGGCTGCACCTATGAATTAATTTTTTGTCAATTAATCTAACTTTTTTTTGCACATAAGTTCATTAATCTAATAAGTATTGCTCTAATGGGAGTGTTTTGGTAATTTGAAGTGTTTCTCCAAAATTATACAAAAAAAATACTGCAATTTTTCTTCGTCTTTTCTTTAACATTGCAATAAAAAAAATGTTTCCTCATAAACAATTTTACAGTCAAACATAAAATCTGCAGGATGCTGTCAGAAAGCTCAGCTGCCATCTTGGATGTGCATAAACTTTGGCTTTTTTTGTGAAATAGGTGATCCACACTGCTTTGCCTAATCATCAAAAAAAAAGACATAGAATTTTAATATTTATAATGGTTGTAACTTCGAATGTATTGTCACCAGGGTAATGCAAAGGTTTTTACTGAAAAAAAAAACTACGCTTTTGTCAGCAGCGTAGTAAAGGACTGCGCACTTCACAGATCAAAATCGGTTTATTAGTAAAAAGGTGTAGACATCCAACGATAGTGGAAAAAACAAAAACAGTGCCGAGAAAACTGCAAAACAAACCACCGCTAAGATGCGCAGCGAAAATAACAAAACAAAACTGGCGACCTACGTAGCCCGCGATGAAAACGATCGCCAACGCAGAAAGTCCACCGGAGAGAACACAAAGCACACAGTAGGATAATCCGAGAGCGAGAACACATGCGAAGTGAGCATGATACGACGCGAGGACGAAACCCCGAAACTGAGCTTAAAAACCCTAGAACCGGAAATGACAAATCACAAGAACAGGTGATGGACAAAACTCTGGTGATGGACAGCGACTAGAGGTAACAGGTGACATTCCCTCACCAGAGTGCACAATAGAGGGAGCGTGAATGACAGCTTTGACTCAACTTTTAGAGGCACATTTTATGAACTATATATGCTGAAAGTGGTTATTTAAATTTATTTTCTTGTTAATACAAAGTAAAATAGAATACAATCTGTATAATGAAGGCAATTTTTGAACACCGCTGCATGTTACTTTCAGCAATTGAATCTGAATTCAACATTAAAGATTTAAAAATGGTCTGCAGTGATTTTCGTGGCAAAAAAAGGAATGTTGATCTTTTTACAGTTACAACAATAGAGTTTAACTTAAAATGTTGGAAGTCACAAAGAAAAATGCCTCAAAAGGTTTGTTTATACATAATTATTTGAATTACAAATTTGTCTTTATGAGTTTAATAAATTAACTAAATTAACAAATAAACCCTTTTTTATTTTTATCACAAATATTTTAAAATTCCAATTTAAAAATTTTTGCATTTTGTGTTTGATTACATTTTATGTTGGATTATAATGACTGAGCTCAGGACTAAATTAACTTCAACTAAGTAGTTGATTTTATTATTTTCAGAAAGGTTTTAACACTTTTAAAAGCTGTTAACCTTGTGTTTCAGGCAGACAAACCCACTTAGATGAGGAGTCTGCAATAGGCTAAAAAATATTAGTTTTTTTTTTTTTTCCTTGAAGATGTTTAATGTCTTGGCATTGCAGGCAGAGTTTGAAAGATCACTGCACCATTTATTAATGTTCAATGATGGAGTGAGAATTAGCACCACAGGTTGAAGCTCCAGGTGACATTAGTCACTGGACTGCAATAAATAATTCGGTGTATCTTCAAAAAATCGAGTTCAGGTAAACGGAAGCAAAATCAGAGATTGTTGCCAGAGTTACTGCCATGTGCTGAATGATGTTTACGATAAGATAATGATAGAAAGAGATGAGATTATTAATACATTATTATTGTAAACCTTGTAAAATACTTTGATAAGGTAATCTTTGTCAAGGTCCATAAACAAAGCTCATGTTTTGATAATTTTGGTTTGGGGAAACCTCTATGACCTCAACAGTCTGAACACATTATATTTAACTCATATACTTATTCTTAAACAGGTCTTGTTTAATACAACCTGACTTAACTAATAAATAATTTACTGATTTACTTGATAGTTGAAAGTTTACTTGGAAGTTTGATGTCTTAAGTGTGTTTGTGACACAAAAGTATTATCAGACATTGATTGCCTATCAAGCAGCATTGATTGATTTTGTTCCATTGGTTGTTTTTTGTTCCATAGCAATATCAAAAAAAATATTCTTTTGAATGGACAACATTTCCAACAAACACATTTTAAAATCTAAAGAAAAAGAATTCCTTAAAAATTGGGGAGCATTTTCTTGGTAATAAATGCTTATTGTTGTAATGTTGGAAATCCAATATCTCCTGGGTGAAATAGTCAGCTGTCTTCATACTTTTAGCCATTTGTATCTAAATGTTAATTATGTTGAGTTAGATGTTAGAACCGGGATTCCCAGACATTTTTTGAGTCCTAAATGAAACAAAAACGAAAAACTGCATATCTTGTTCGGACCGCACTCCCTCACAACCACATTAATCACATACGTCGAGATTTGACTGGCTTAATTTAAGCCTACATAACACACACATTAGTGAGTGTTTTGCTATTGAAACAAAGACACTTTGCTGCCTAATCCACATTAGGGACAAGTCTGTAATGAAATGGTAGAATGTCATTCGTGACTTGCAAGGTAAAATCAGCAATCACAACTAACACAGGAGTACAGCAAGCAACACTAACTCACAGACACATGAAACAAATAATTCAAATGCCACTGCACTGCACAGAAACAGAAACATGCCTGATTTAATTCTCCAATAGCAAAATCCTGCCTCGTGAAAGTCTTTATTTTCTTACAAATAACATAAATATATTAATATATATATATATATATATATATATATATATATATATATATATATATATATATATATATATATATATATATATATATATATATATATATATATAAAAAAAATATATATATATATATATATATATATATATATATATATATATATATATATATATATATATATATATATATATATATATATATATATATATATATATATATAAATAAAAAATATATAAATATATATAATATATTTATATTTGTGCATATGACACTAATGAAAACAGACATCTGCTTGGTTGGACTTACTTTACTCACTGGGTAACATAGAGGGAAGTACCTGTACAGGTTATATGTCCTTCACAGGGTTGACACACAAACATGTGTATTCTGTCACATGATTTCTCTAAGAACCAATGTTATTTTCAATCCCCTATACTTGTATTATAATATAAGAAAACTCTCAACAGAAAGGTCTGTTGCAGATGACAGTGGTATCCACTACAAGTACAAGAAATATTTTATAATAATGATAACCACAAGTACCTTTTATTCATTTGATGAGGGTTGTCTTGCTGTTTTGAAATTGTGTAGATTATTCCTATTCCCACAAATCCTAAAGATAGCACTTTCCTTTCTTTGAAGTTGTAGCTGTATAAATGTAAACATGTTATTACAAAATCAGAGTTGAATCATTCAGCATGTCAGTAACCAAACCACAGTCCCTCGTAGTCTCATTAAAATGTAATGCACTGTTTATCACGCTAGCTTATTATCTGACAAGCTAGACACAATGCTAGCACTTCGCAGTCCTGCTGTAGCTGTAAATACAAATTAAGCTGAGTCTGTGGGAAAGCGTATTGGATCTGCAACAAGTAATCTTCCTTTAATGACCAGGCTGAAAGGAGTAAAAGGTAGACTTTTAGTGGGACCATGAATTAAATTTTAATCCAGCACTCTAATAGTATCTAAACTACAATAGCAGCCCCAAAAAAGTTTTTAAAAATCTAATAGTCACTATTTAAATCTTTAAGGATTACCATGCTATATAATATATATATATATATATATATATATATATATATATATATATATATATATATATATATATATATATGTATATGAGAATAAATACACTGCATGTGTATTTAAAAAAATAATAAAAAATAAGGTCACACACTCCATTGATGGAATAACCTGTTCATTCAGTATATTCAGGTGATCAGCTGACCTCATTCTTTGAGCAGACACTGTTGCTGAACCTAGACCTGACCAATTGCAGAAACCCCAGATCATGGCACTACCGCCACAAGCTTGTACATTAGCCACTAGGCTCGAGGGGTGTATCACTTCACCTGCCTATCTTCTTATACTGATGTGCCTATCACTCTGGAACAGGGTAAATTTTTACTCATTAGAACTCATGACCGTCTTCCATTGCTCCAGAGTCCAATCCTTATGCTCCCTCACAAATTAAAGGCTTTTTTCCAGTTAGACTACTTAGTGGATTTTAAGCGGCTAAACAGATGTTCAGTCCCAATCCCTTAAATTCTCTTCGGATTGTGTGTGTGGAAATACTCTTACTGTCATTATTATACATAGCGCTGTTCTTCTGTTGTTTTTCTTGGATTTGATTTAAGGTTTAAGTGATTGTCAATCATGTTTATTTAGCATTTTTTTGTGGCCACATTTCCTCCTCGAAGATGATGGGTCCCCACTATGCTGTTCTTAATCCAATTTTAGTCGTTTCTACAATCTCTATGTTTTCTCTGCTTGATGCATGCCAACGACTCGAACAGACTAACATCTTGTCCACGACCATGTGATGTGTTTTTCGACATGGTTGTTTAAGACATGAGAAACAACTCATTGCACAAGTTGGGGTTAAATAACATTTTGCCAGCTGAAAGATAATCGCCAACAGGACCAACAGGAGGCTCATACCTGTTTGCTAAGTAGCATCCAGGTGGCGAAATTTTTATTGGCCAGACAGTGTATAAATAAAATAACATGGGAAATAAATAAATAAATCACATGGAATTCACACCCTCAACACCTTTAATATGTGTATCATATATATATATATATATATATATATATATATATATATATATATATATATATATATATATATATATATATATATATTAAAATAGACAAAGATGATTCAATTCGATTCAGCATTGATTCATTTCCAAGATTTAATATAAAAATCTGCATCCACATTTAATTAAACAAAATTTAATATCATATATTAATAATTTAATATTTAGTCAGTATATGTAAAACAAAAGCATCTTTCTAACTGCAAAACCTGATGCACTAGGAGCTTCTCCTCATCGTGTTTAATGTACCATACCTTCCTTGCCTTTCTTGCTTAACCACAACCCCCCCTCTTGGGAACAAAATAAGCAGAAGCGAAAGTACACAAGCCAGTCCTGTCTGTGAACACGATGGAGTGATTTCCCCACAGATTGCACACGTCGGAGCAGAGAATTGGAGAAGAAGGTCTGGCAAGCGGTGCTCTCCTTCCCACGCCGAATGTCAGTTCCACCCCTGAGTTAATGCGGCAAAGAGCCAGGAGAATGTCGGCACAAAACAATGCCGGAATAAATAAGCAAGGCAAGCCAAGCTGAACAAGGGCAACTGACACTGGAGAGCTCTGCTTA
This sequence comes from Corydoras maculifer, assembly GCA_019802435.1. Taxonomy (NCBI): domain Eukaryota; kingdom Metazoa; phylum Chordata; class Actinopteri; order Siluriformes; family Callichthyidae; genus Corydoras; species Corydoras maculifer. Next base: position 1,001,788 of record JAFMOD010000933.1, read on the forward strand.
ATACTCGGCTCTGTAATGTCTTCTAGCTACTGGTGTTTTAAAGTCAGACTTTAGATTAAAATCATGGTAATACAACAATAAAAATATACTTTCTCACAAACTAAATTCACACAAACACAAATTTAAATAATTGGTATGCTTTAAAAAACTCAGACAAATGTCACTCAATTTGTGCTTATTGGGTTTAAAGTTGGGTTATTCACATTTCTAAAATATCACTTTACTTTACCCTACAAAGCAAAATAACTTTAAATGTGCTAGAGAACATGCAGATAGCAAAGGCTCATGTTCTTAGCAGATAAAATAAGTTACATCAGTTTTTAATCAAGCACCAGTTAAGTACAGCTTTTGCAAGTTCTGCAAAATTATTATGAAAATCAAAAGATTAGTTATTGCTTGGATATATCTAAAGCCATAGAAAATCTTACTCAGCAAATATTTTCCTTTTAGGAACATTTAAAATTAACAACTCATTCATTTATTAAGTAAAAATGTACTGTACCTAACACTCAAAAAATAAGTTTTAATCAAAACTACTGGGTAAAAATTAATTAAAACGAAAACATGTATCCACAGATTAAATGTTAGATGATACCAAGGTACTTGAAGAATGCTTATTTCTGTGCAGACCGCAGACTAAATCCATTACAACACTGTTGTTTCCAGAAATCTGACATCCTGCAAGTTTATTCCAAGTAGGTGGATTAGGAGTTGGAATCCGCACTCAGGTCTGTGTTAGTGTGAGAAAATGCTCCAGAGTTTAGTGAATTTCTAGGGGAACTTTTGATTTGTGCCTCTGGTTAGTGTCTGAAGCATGTTTACTTACTTTCCATGTCCCCGTGCCTTTCCTGCAGCAACACAAAAAGTTCAGGTAAAATGTCTATAGCTGGCTAAACAATATATTTCCCTATTGGGAAAAAGTTTATTTTAGTAAGATATATATTAAAGATTTCTCATAAGAAAACCATGTTGGACAAGTGCTCATGCATAGTTCAACAATCTTGGTGGATATTAATAGGCTCTGTTCATATTTTAATCTTTTTCTACCCCTTCATCTCCCCATATGCCCAAGTGGGGGCCAAATTTTGAGAACTACGGCTAAGTGTAGAAGTTCTCAGAAAGCCCATAGGCTGCCGACTGGCAAGCTTGTCAAATTTGGCCTCTGCAGTGCACAAGCAGTTATTCTAGACGATCGTCATCCTGTCACTGAATGTATCTCCATAAATCTGACACAAAAACTTGTTCTGGCACCATCTTTTCTCCTCCTCCGGGGTCATGAGCACTGTTAAGGCAGGACAGTTCAACACTCTGATCTGTGACCACTGTATCGTTCCTTCCCACAAGCACTGAAGCATCTCCGCCTCTAACTTTCCCAGTACCGCTTCAGATCAGTTTTACCAAAACGGGTCTGACACTGCTGTCAAAGAGTCAGCTCTAGCTCTCGCATCATATCTCCTTTGTTATCTCTTTCTTTCCTTGTAATATACTTAGTTTTCATTTCTTATATGTTCCATTTTTTTTTCAAAATTTCAATAGATATTTTTATATTTGCTCTAAAATATTGACTAACAGTGAAATAATCAATTGATACCGATTAGAGCATGCAATAACACACTGTTTGTGTTTGACTTTAGAATACATACGCTCACATTTTTCTAAATAATAATCTAAATACACTGTGATACCAAAAATAAAAACCATCACAACTGTTAAGAAATTTGTCAGTTGGAAAAACACAACCATTGTGATGACTTGGATCTTTCACAGACTTCATGTTGTCTTCAGTGTGAATTTAAAGATTCAATTATTGTTTGATTTAAGAAAAAAGTTTGGTTAATGGAATGCCATACTGAAATGTTATTATACAGTATGTGTTACACTCGCCTACCCAGAGAATAAAGCAGCTGCGCATAGAAAGCGCAGAGCCGTCTCGCTCAAACGCGCTGAAGGGAGCCAGGCACGCAGGTAACAAGGAATGGGAATTTATTTTAAAGGTGTAGAGACACCACAAAACACAGGTACGACGAGTGAACATAAACTAAACCCACGAAGTGCACCGAGTACAGGGAAAGAAGGAAATAAATACAAACGAAAACCAATCACGTGCACAA
>JAFMOD010000933.1:1004528-1039618 GCA_019802435.1 Corydoras maculifer
CAAACGCGCTGAAGGGAGCCAGGCACGCAGGTAACAAGGAATGGGAATTTATTTTAAAGGTGTAGAGACACCACAAAACACAGGTACGACGAGTGAACATAAACTAAACCCACGAAGTGCACCGAGTACAGGGAAAGAAGGAAATAAATACAAACGAAAACCAATCACGTGCACAAAACCACCAATGAACAGAAAGAGACAATTAAACAAACTAAATGACTAATTAAAGTAAATGACCAAACCTGGAACAGGTGCCCTAGGCACCCGTTACAGTATGTTAAATAACATTGTGGCATGAGCGCCGTGGCACTGGGGGAGGTAACATTGGTAATGGACTTGATTGATTAGGGTTAATTAATGCACCTAATGCTACTCCACCTAATGAACATGTACACCCTTTAAAACCGAGAACAGCACACCGGGAAAGAGTCCATGAACCCAGAAGAACTGGAGAGACAGTGGACACAGTGTGTTTATGCGGAAAACAATGACATTAAACCTTGTATTTCTGAAGTGCAAACGTGTTGGTGTCTGCAATAAATCCCATTCTGTTGGTGTGAATCATGTCTCCGGTCCTCCTGACTTCATCACAGTCACATCATACCTTAGGCATTAATGCATCATTTCGCCTCACTTTTTTTTTCTTTTTTTTTAATGTTGTTTAAGTTAAGCCAATGGCTCCCTGAAAGGAATCTAGGAATCTAAAGTACAGCTTCTATTGTTTTTAAAATAAAGAAAGATTGGCAAATGTATGTTGAAGTTTACTTAAAATGTATATGCACAACACTAAATAATGTACTCATAGATAAGTAATAGTAAGTACAAAATGTCATTTTACTTTTCTGAATACAAGTAAATGACAAAAACATCAGACACCAAAAAGACCCATTATTGCTTAATAGACATTGTGTTATAGGTAAATCCTCTATTCTTCCGCTAAATCCTCTATTAGGGTCACAGAGGGGTTTTTAATGCCCATCTGGGGAGAACGTTTCAGGCACTGGGCAGATACACCCAGGACAGGGCACACATTGTTGGGCACACATTCACTCACACAGAAACACATGCAAAATAGGGCATTACAGAACATTCAATTTGCATTGAATCAATGTTTTTTGACTGTGAGGAAATCTGAAAATCTGGAGCAAACCCACAAGGACATGAGGAGAACATGGACACTCCACCATGATTGGGATTCAAACCTGAATCCACATTGCTAAGAGGCAAACATGCTAACCACTAAGCCACTGTGCTGCCCCCCAAACACATTACACCAGGGGTGCCCAATACGTTGATCGCGGTTGACCGGTGGATGGCACAGGGGTGTGAGGTAGATCGAGATGGAGGTTTGAAAAAAAAAGCTCTTATCATCGTTCATCTGTCAGCGCTTTTTTACAGCACAGTATCTAAAGCACTTATACAAGCGCACATTTTAACACACACAATGAGTCATTCTGAATTGCGATTCTATCGCTGTGCAAGCAAGCAGTCTGCCCCTCGCTATTCCCAAAACCGGCACGTGGCCACGCCTCTGTGCCTAAATCCCAAGCACTGCCTCCCGAATAATCTACATTAGATAGTTTGTTTGTGTTTTTGCACTTTATTTGACTGACGAGATAAGTGAAGGACTTTGCCCCCAAAAGAATTAAAATACCACTTTCATTTAGAGTGGGAGGATGAATATTTTTTACAATATCAAACGCAAAATGCATTTACTTTTATCAATGTTAATGTTCTGTTTGGGGAAATGTGGGTTACAGTGATTGTTTTACATTTGTGCTGTATATTGTGTTTGGTCGTTTGGGTGTAGTAAAATCAAGTTTTTTCCCATACTATTTGCTGGAATGTGTTTAATAAATGAGCAATTTCTGTGAAAATGGCAATCTGAAGCCGTCTTTTCTAATCTGATTCAACAATACTAACATGATGTGTGTAAACAGGTTTTAATATAAAAGCCTAAAAAAAAGATTAACCCTGGCACCCCTGCATTAGACAGTTGGAACATTTATTTAATTACATCAAATAAACCGAATAAAAGCAATATAAAATATGTGCACATCTTACATCCTACACATAGCGCCTAACAATACCATTAAGAACCATATATTTATTTCTTAATTTTTTATATTTCTTTTTTAGTGTTAGTTGTTTATCTTACCTTCTGCAATATCATACAGCTACTGGTTGCCCTAAATTTCCCTTTAAAATACAGTATGCATCCATCCATATCTATCATTCCATCTATGTGTTAATCTATCGATCCGTCCATCCATTTGTCTGAAAATAAAAAAAGAAACAAAAAAATGCACAAGGGTGCTTACCGACTTGGACCTCAGCAGCTGTGCTGACCCTGCTTAGACACTAGGTCCTATACAGCACCAGCTGTGGAGATGTACTGTAAGAATAGGGCAGGGTTTGGTCAGTCATCTAATATCACACCCTCTTTTGCAAGGAGGAACAGTACCCAGACCTACAAAACTTCCTCCAGCAGGCTACTTTATGGTCCAGTGATGGTCTGGAGAGTCATAGGAGGCAAATATTTCACATATTTAAATATGTACCATCCAAACCAGTATTCATAGTAGAATACCAGCTTGGCATTTATTGTCATTTATATACTCAAGTAAACAATGTGTGGATAGATTTAGTGAAAGTCATAGATAAACAGAGAGAGAAAACAGTTCCTACATTTGATCATTAAAAAATATGATTGTATAAACAAGATTTAACGACCACCTTAACTACAGCAAGCCATCTGGTGTTGATTAGAAACTGAACGCCTCCACCTTCGTTGATGCCATCTGATGCAGCAGGTTTGTCCATATGAAGATGACATGTCATTTGTGTTTTTGCTATTAGATGGTAAACCATTTAGTATAGTGTTAGTATTTAGTGTTAATATAGAGCTGCACAAATGTTTAAAAAGCCATAATCAAAGTGTGTTGTTTCTGTAAATGTACAAATAAGTAATATAATAGCTGATTTCAATCCACGAATAATGCACATTACATATCTCTCCCCAACAATCAGCAGCCATAGGCTTCTCAGTGCAGATGTGAAGCTGTTAAAAAAATATATATATATATATATATATATATATATATATATATATATATATATATATATATATATATATATATATATACCCCTAGCGCTGAAAGGCAAACGCGCTTACCACTAAGCCACCGTGCCGCCATATATATATAGGTGTCCACGTGGGTTTCCTCCGGGTTCTCCGGTTTGCTCCCACAGTCCAAAAATATGGATCAAGTCAATTGAGTTCTCCAAATTGACCCATTTAGAGTGTGTGTGTGTGAGTGAGTGTGTGCCCAGTGATAGATTGGCGCCCTGTCCTGGGTGTGTCTGCCCGCCGCCCAAAACGCTCTCCCATGGATGGGCATGGGGAACCCCACTGGGCGGCCCCTTGACCTCGGGCTTGGCGGCGTGTGGCCCCTGGACCTCGGGCAGGGTGGCATGCGGCCCCTGGACCATGGGCCGGGCGGCGTGCGGCCCCTGGACCACAGGCCGGGCGGCGTGCGGCCTCTGGACCACGGGCCGGGCGGCGTGCGACCCCTGGACCATGGGCTACACCAAAGAATAGGGCAATCGCTTTATCGGACTGTACAGGATTCACCCCATTGACGGCACACTCCTCCACATTAAAGGACACTAGCGGTAACTCCCCCTCGCAGCGCGACCCAGACACGGCGCGATCCGGTTCTCACGACGGGGGGCTTCACAAACTGGACTGGGCTATCAGTCCAGAACTCCTCAGAGTTTAGGAGGGTTCGTATGGGCAGAATATGCCCATACAGGTATGACTCGCCCGCCTCATCATCGGAGACCTCCACCAGATCGAGGCCCTCCTCAGTGCGGACCACTCCGATATCACATAGCGGCGCACTCACAGACACGACGGAGGGCGCCACGAGTACGAGGCTATACGGCCCCGGCAAAGAAAAATTTTAAAAGAAGCTTACCTGGGCTCTGGACTCCCCAAATTGACTGGCACGTCGTGATGATACACTCGGCTACCTAGGATTAAAGCAGCTGCGCATAAGAAGCGCAGAGCCGCCGCGCTCTAACGCGCTGAAGGGAGCCAGGCACGCAGGTAGCAGGGAAACGGATTTATTTAAAGGTGTAGTAACACCACAAAACAAAGGTACATGACGAGTGAACATAAAAAGGTTTTACGACGTGCACGGAGGACAATGAAAGAAGGAAATATATACAATGGACATCCGACCACGTGCACAAAACTAACCAATAAACAGAAAGGGATAATTAACTAAACTAAAGGCCGCCAATGAAAGTAAATTAACACACACAGAACAGAACAAAAAGGACAGGTGCCCTAGGCACCTGTTACACATAGAGATTCTCACCAGAATTTAATGATTGAAATGAATCAGTTCATCTGTTTTTTAAACGAACATGCTTGATTTCCCAACATAAACACATTGTCATATACACAAAAAAAATAGAAAACTGTAAAGCTGTTTGGAGACAAATTACTACTGTAAAAGGTTGTATATAAATAATTTAACTCGAACTATTTTGCATACATGACAATTTAATTTTTATAAAACCAGAAAATATCTCTTTTTTTTTTTTAACCTGTCATCTCTGGTAGCTTCTGCAATCTGAATGGTAATCTGACTGCACTGATGTACCAAACTTTTACGTTTTAACAGGAACAGTTCTACAGATTATTATAGCCTATTTCTGTTAATTGTGCTTTTATTTAATTGATTAATTCCGCCAATAGGTGAGAGGGAGTAAATGAAAGAAAAAAGAGGAGGAAAAGAAGAGAAAAGGAAAAAAGAAACAACCTATACATACATTCCTATACACAGGTAAATACATACCTATATAAATACAAACATACACAAATACACACACACACACACACTGTCACGTGTGCCGATAGTGCGTAGTAAAAAAAAGAACGCAGTCCAATGTTCAAAAGCAAAATACCATTTAATGAACAAGAAGCGACCTCCAAAATAAATAAAGCGGAACAAAAAACCACAGCCGTCGTAATGGAGAGCAAACAATGCAGAGCGCTTAGTCCTGTAACGGGAATCACACAAAGAGAATCAGGCAACGAGAACCAACGTGACGAACATGCTCAACAGACGGACTGAAACAGGAAGTAGGAAGAAGGAGGTGACCAAAAACATGAAACCGGAATCAGAATTCCAGTGACCTGGAGCGAGATCGTGTCTGCGCAAGACCGCCCACAGAACCACCACCAGGTGACGTAGAAGAGACGCTAGAGGGAGCAGTTATGACAGTACCCCCCCACCTCAGGAGGGTGAGGTAAGGAGGGATGTGTGGAGGACTGGTTGAACACGATACTGAGGAGGCAGTTCCAATCAATACGATATCGGGTTAATCTGATGCAGTACCTTAAAAGGACCAAGAAATCTGGGTAAAAGCTTGCGAGAAACTGAACAGCAACGAAAATCGCGGGAGTTGAGCCAAACTAGGTCCCCAGGAGAATAAACCAGAGCCTGACTACGACGTCGATCTGCAAAGGTCTTATTGCGACGCAATACTTCGTCAATACGTTGATGGACCTGGGACCATATCCTCTCACTACGCTTGAACCAAGCATCAACAATGGGTGGAGGGTTCTGGATCCCATAACGTAAAAGGTGGTTGAAATCCCAATACACACTGGAACGGGGTCAGCCCGGTAGCGGAATGACAGAGGGAATTCTGTGCGATCTCTGCCCAAGGAAGGAAACGTACCCAATCCGAAACGTTGTTACGAGCAAAGATCCGAAGGAACTTCCCCAGCTCTTGATTAGCTCTCTAGCACAATCCATTACTCTCAGGTTGATAGCTGGAAGTAAGACCGTGGTATGACCGTGGTACCCAATTTTTCAAAAAAGGCCCTCCAGAACGCGGAAGTAAACTGAGGGCCCCTGTCCGGCAGAATGTACTCAGGTATGTCGAAGATTGGGAAAAGATGGGTAAACAGAAGCTCCGCAGTCTGGAGAGCCGAAGGAAGTGCTGCAAAAAGGAAAAAAACGAACCGCACGAGAAACACGATCAATGAGGGTGGCCACTGTGGTGAACCCCTCGGAAGCGGGCAAATCAGTAACAAAATCAATGGCCACGTGGGACCAAGGACGCGAAGGCACCGGCAAGGGGTTGAGCTTACCAGCGGGTAACACCATAGGAATCTTACAAGCCGCACAAATGGAACAGAAGGAAACCACCTGCTGAACGTCAGAGTTTAGAGACTACCACCAATATTAACGTCGGAGAAGTTGAATAGTCCGATCTACCCCCGGATGTCCTGCACACAACAAAGAATGAGCCCAGGTGATTAAGGGAAGGGTAAGGGTACAAACAGTAACCCAGAAGGGCAGTGGGGAGGAGCCGGACAACCCTGTAAGGCCCTCTCGATCTCGTGATCAAAATCCCAATGTATGGAATTCAGGAAACATCTCGCGGGAAGAATAGACACCTCCTCCAAAGACCAGCTACCAATACCCGGATGTAGGCAGGAAAAGGCATCTGCTTGGAGGTTATGATGACCTGGTCGATAAGAGATGGTGAAATGAAAGTTGTTCAAAAACAGTGTCCAGCGAGACTGACGGGCATTAAGGCGTTTGGCCCACCTTAAGATATTCCAGATTCTTGTGATCAGTTATAACTACAAAGGGGTGGTTGGATCCCATTAACCAATGCCGCCACTCCTCCAAGGCAATCTTAATAGACAGCAACTCCCTGTCCCCAATGCTATAGTTGCATTCAGTAGGAGACAACTTCCTGGACAGAAACGGCACTGGATGACGACGGGAAGATGACTCGGGAAGTCCCTAAGAGAGGACATCCCCCACCCCGTTAGAAGACGCAAAAAACGAGAATCAGGATCTGGGTGGGCTAAAACATAACCTACATAATCAGGCTCCACAGTATCTGAGTTAGCTGATTCACACCATTTAATGAATAAAAAGCGACCTTCAAAATAAATAAAGTGGAACAAAAAACAAAACACAAACACAAAAAGGAGGCGAGCTGGCCAGATGCCAGCAGAGACGACAGCGATAAAGACGATCGTCGTAGCCGTCGTCGTGATAGAGAGCAAATAACAATGCAGAGCACTTAGTCCTGTAACGGGAATCACACAAGGAGAGTCAGGCAACGAGAACCAACGCGACGAACACGCTCAACAGACGGACTGAAACAGGAAGTAGGAAGAAGGAGGTGACCAAAAACAGGAAACTGGAATCAGAATTCCGGTGACCTGGAGCGAGACCGCCCACAGAACCACCCCCAGGTGACGTAGAAGAGACGCTAGAGGGAGCAGTTGTGACACACACACACACACACACACACACACATCCTCATATACAAATGCACCCACATAAAAACACCAATAATAAATAAATAAATAATTAAATAATAAAAAGATGTATTTGTTCATATGTAGCTGTAAACTCTATGGCATTTTTACTTGTGTACTGACATTTCAAGTCAGTATGGGACCCTCTACTGTTAATCTCGATTAGATGCTTTAGTACCATTTATAAAGTCATTTGCTGTTGTTCTTAAATTGATTTGTAGTTTTTGCATTGAACTCGAGTACATTCATCTGGAGGAGACAATACCTGGCTGATTTCTAAAGAGTATGATGTCTCTGTGGTCATGGCACATTTTATTTACTTTTACTGAACATGATACATTTTGTATTATATATACTGTATAACTATAACTTTCTGATACACTGGAATTTTAATATATGAATAGGTTTGTTTCCAGTACATGTTGTTACCTTATGTTCACTTGAACAAAGCTTATAAAAACTCCACACATCAATAGAAACTGAAGTGAAAAATCAAATATTTTACACCAACACACCAGACATAATATTTGCCTTTAGACAAAAATATTAAACTTGTTTTTGTAGCAGTCAGGCGGGTCTTTGTTTAATCTTTTTTGAGTATTAAATGCTAGATTTTAATATACATTTCTACCATATTTCACAAAGGCACTTATTTAAAAAATCAGCTGAATGTCATGCATATGTAGATGCAAAAGAAAAACATTTTTCCTTGATGAATACAGAATAATAGCTGTCATTTATAAAACTATCAAGCCGCTAATTTGTAGCAAGGATCCTGCATGACTGCTCGTCTGTTAAAATTCAGCTATAAAGTCCTGCAAAATTTGACTGGCTGTGATTGATGGCTCCAATTTTCTTTTGCCTAATGTCAGATATTAAATTCTGAATTATGCATATAATTCACTCTATATAACATGCAAGCAAAATCTTTTTAAAAAAAAGAAGCCTTGGAAGCCATCTCTGGAAATGAGCTTTTTAAAAAGCAATTGAGCCGCAGTTATGAAAAGGCAGACCTGGAATTTACTAAAAAGCATGAGCTTCTATGTTAAAACATCTATAACTGACAAGTAATTTGTTCTTTTATGGTTAGTTCAAATGGTTTTAATGGACATGCACAGAAAACAAGATAATTTACTGTATTTTGTTGAAGGTCAAAAGACAAATTTTTTATATTTCTGTACTACTCCAATACAGTCCACTCCCAGAAACCAGTGCTAAGTCTACATTTTACATTTAATAATCTTAACCTTTAAATATGTCCAAATAAATTAGTATTATTTTTATACAATATATTATAAAAAATAAACCTCTACCTGATTTCATTTTACCTTCATTTCATTCTATGTCTATTTTTATTTACTATGTATGACATTAATTTTTAGTAATCAGAAGAACTTTTATATATATATATATATATATATATATATATATATATATATATATATATATATATATATATATATATATATATATATATACAGTGGGTTGCAAAAGTATTCATACCCCTTGGACTTTGCCATATTTTGTCACATTACAACCACAAACATAAATATATTTCACTGGAATTTAATGTGAAAGACCAACACAAAGTGGTATACAATTGTGAAGTGGAATGAAAGTTATACATGAATCAACAATTTTTTTACAAATAAAAAACTGAAAAGTGCGATGTGCAAAATTATTCAGCCCCCTTTTCCCTGAGTGCAACCAATTACATTCAGAAGTTGCCTGATGACTGCTAATGACTTAAAAGGGNACTCAGGGGGGCTGAATAATTTTGCACATCGCACTTTTCAGTTTTTTATTTGTAAAAAAATTGTTGATTCATGTATAACTTTCATTCCACTTCACAATTGTATACCACTTTGTGTTGGTCTTTCACATTAAATTCCAGTGAAATATATTTATGTTTGTGGTTGTAATGTGACAAAATATGGAAAAGTTCAAGGGGTATGAATACTTTTGCAACCCACTGTCGCGGTGGGGTTTCCCATGCCCATCCAGGGGAGAACGTCTCGGGCGCTGGGCAGATAGACCCAGGACAGGGCGCCAATCCATCGCTGGGCACATATATATATATATATATATATATATATATATATATATATATATATATATATATATATATATATATATATATATATATATAAATATATATATATATTTTTTTTTTCATTAAAATGAATACAAAAATGATCCTAAAAATAAAGATATATTACCAGCATGTGTGTCTTGCCAATTTACAATTCAAATTTACCAAATTAACTTGCCTTGTATGTTTTCCAAGTCATGACAATTAATTAAATCTTATGTCCTTAAAACTGTTCCTCTCAGTGATGACTCTGTCCTGACTTTAGAAGGTCTTATATCTATTACTAGATTCTTAGAACTTAGAATTTCTGGTTTTGATTTTAATGTTCTTCACAACACAAATATTTCCAATACTTCCAATATTTACAATACACAATTGGAAGTATGTTAGTCAACCAAATGTCATTATATTTATATTTATTTGTTCATTTTCCAGAGACTTAATGACAATTGTGTAGTCTTACCAACTTTAATGAGAAAATGCACTGCAACTGGAGCAGTCTTTGGCCTGTTAATTAACTTACAGGACTACAAATCATAGAGTGAGCTTTCATTTTACAATCAAACATTATATTTCTAGAAAACATACAGTTTCTATGCTTACGGGATTGTCCCTTGTTTTATAAAAACAGAAGTAGACAGCTCAAGTAATGTAATTTTGCATATTGTGCAGGATATGTGATTTTTTTTGTGGATGTGTTAGTTGCGGATCTTGTGATTAGTTGTGATCTTGTGATTGTGTGATTAGCAGAAATCCTTTTATATTGTGGGGAAGGATTCACTCTGAAGGCATCTTAACAACTCTATTCAAATGCTTTTTTAGTAACATTGGAAAATAAGTCTGAATTTAATACAAATGGAAATATTCACACATATTCAATGCTTGAATGAACAAACTAACATGCCCTTATTGACCTTTACGCTTATTACACACACTCAGTTCTGAACACATACGTCTTAACAGAGAACTAGCTCATGGTAATTTTCATGTAAATCAATTCCTCAACATCACCCCCGACGGTTACATGGTCACAAACAGTCCATTCATGGCATAAAGTCAAGGATGGTGTTGCAGGTCAATGCCACAATATCCTCGTTTAACTGCGTAGATCAGCACAGTAGATTGAAATGCAAGGATTCTGTGCAGGTTTATTGGATTTAACATGAATTAAATTCTTGTATGCATATCATAACAAATGTTAAATTTGAAGAATTAATTATGTCTTTCTGATGTAAAAATGTTATTTCACCTATTTACTAACTAGGACTCCAAATTAAAAGTATTCTCTATCCTATAGGGCAATTAAGATAGAAAGTGGGCCAAAAGTGTGACACACATATACACAAGTACACTGTTAAAATCCTGCATAAATAAATGATATTTAAAAAAAAAATCTGAAACATTAAATAAACAAACACGTGGTTTATTGAATAAAACTATCTCACATTGTATCAGAGTGGATAGGACTTTCACATCAGAGTAACAACATTTTGAGTTTACCAGGTAGGGCAGTCCACAGTCCATTGTATTTGGATTCTACATGCCCTCCCAGTGCCTATATGATGTTCATTTATAACTTAGAACTGTGGAATTTAGAACTGTTCCTAAAGGAATAATAGCTTATGACATTTAACTTTAATACAATCTATTGTTTTTAACATTAATAGTAACACAGCTGTATTTTAACCTTGTTATATTGGCATCTAAATGTGCATTAGTTTATTGCTAAATGGTGCTGGTTTAATGAAAAAATATGGAATTGGCAGATGTGTTAGTTGAGGGTGAAATTTTAGATTATCCAAGTTAAATCGCACAACTGTTGGCTGTGGTACAGTATATTTTTCTGACCTTTGTAGGGTGTGGTTGTGGAAGGTTGTGGGTTTAAATCCCAGGTCCACTGAAGCTACCACTCTTGCTATTTGAGTAAGACCCTTAACCTCTATTGCTCTGGGTGCTGTATCAACCCTGTATTCTGACCCCAAGCATCAATTTGGAATACTTGTAAGCCGCTTTGAATAAAAGCGTTTGCAAAATGAATAAACATGAATCCATTAAAGTTCATTCATTATCTCCCGCTTATCCTCTATTAGGGTCGCGGTGGGGTTCCCCATGCCCATCCAGGGGAGAACGTCTCGGGCGCTGGGCAGATTGACCCAGGACAGGGCGCCAATCCATCGCTGGGCTCCATTAAAATTAAGTGAATTAATTAAATTTATATCACTAGAAACTTTACAGAGGTTGGCTGCCCGGCCGTTCAGGGAGGGTGAGTCCTCCACTGAGCCTTGGTCCTCTCAAGGTTTCTTCCTTAAAAAAACAACTTAACAGGATTTTTTTTTTCTTGCCACTGCCGCTTGTGCTTGCTTTTTAAGGCTTTAAAGGCTTATAACACTGTAAAAGTTCTTTGTGACAATGTACTATTGTGAAAAGCACTATGTAAATAAATTACTTGAACTTGAACTAGATCTGAACATGAGTCAATAAGAAATAATGGTGGTTATTCATGATATTTCACAAAAGTTAATAGAATATTTTAATATGAAAGAAATTCCACATATAATGTACTTCAATTTTTATGTTTTATGTAATTCAATCTAATCCTTTTGATCAATATTTAAGGATTTTATCTTTCTTACTGCATTATTGCTCTGGTACTTGTCCCATGGTACGTAATGCAATAAGATCATGTTTGGCAAATGGACAACTCTGGATCAATGCATTACTGTTGACAGGCCCAGCCGCATGTTTCACTGATATAAAAAGAATAATTCGGTTGAAGCTCATTTTCACACATCAGTTGACAGTTCAGCATTACTTTTATCTGCTGTGGTTCAGCTTTTCTGGAGTTCATCTTTTCCTCATTTCATTCAGAGTGGATACGCGTAGCATTCGCATTCATCTGTGCTTTATGAAACAAACAAATCAGCGGAGGAGGCCGTGGGCTCAAGGAAGCTAAACGTATGCTGTCTGCCTACTAGGCACATGCTAATTTCATTACCTGTGTTACACAGAGCAGCAAATGCTGCTCCAATAACCTCTTTGCACCGCAACTTCTTTGTGTGTGGAGTTGTAAAAAAATATAATTTATTTATTTATTAGAAGAAATCAATTTGATCACTGACAGGCACCAGGTAACAAATCTGACAGGTAACACTATGTCACTATGTCAGGTAACACTATATTTTTTTAGGTAAAAGTTAGGTCTGGTCCAGTTTCCAGAACTATTATTAGACAAAATAAGTCCTAAACTGAAAGTAAAATGGGGGCAAGAACTGCATGTTGTCAGATTTTCGTAAGCAAGTTATTGTTTCTAAACGTGTGTTTCATGGCAGTACAGAAAATGAACATTAAAGGAAAAAGGGTTGAAAGGCAAAAAAAAATGAGAAGCATCATTTTTGGCTTGCTGCCCCTCCTGTAAAATGCAGAGGGCAAAAGCATGGTTGGATTGCAATGG
This sequence comes from Corydoras maculifer, assembly GCA_019802435.1. NCBI lineage: Eukaryota > Metazoa > Chordata > Actinopteri > Siluriformes > Callichthyidae > Corydoras > Corydoras maculifer. The sequence continues at coordinate 1,017,435 of JAFMOD010000933.1, forward strand.
TTTTGTATTGGGTTCTGTTGTGGGTGCACCCATGTAATCAGCCGTGCCTACTGGGGAGCCACTTCTTGTAACAGCCCAAAATAAGAGGACATTCTTGCACACCCCTTAATTCATGTCTGTATACATTTTTAGTCAAGTATGTCTTCTGATTATAGAGCAGAATTATTTAGTGCCATGCTATTACAGCAGCATTAAAAAAAATAAGTGTTCACATTATTTATAGGTAAAGTCTATCTTATAATACAAAGCTTCTAACACTATGTTAAACCTTGATAACTCTTTAATTATATCCAGTTCATCTGTAAATAATCTCGGTGTCATTATTGATTCAGATCTCTCCTTTACAAAGCACATTAGCAATATTACTGGAATTACATTTTTTCACCTTCGTAACATTTCGAAGCTGCGAAATATCCTCTCCCTCCAAGATGCAGAAAAACTAATTCATGCTTTTATTACCTCAAGGTTATATTATTGTAATTCACTTCTGACAGGATGTTAATAATAAATAATAAATCAATACATAAATTAAAACTTGTGCAAAATGCTGCAGCTAGAGTTTTAACTAAAACCAGAAAGTTTGATCATATCAGTCCTGTGTTATCAAACTTGCACTGGCTACCAGTTAAGTTTCGTATTGAGAACAAAATTTTATTGATAACATATAAAATTCTACATAATCAGGCTCCATAATATCTGAGTGAGCTGATTCAATCGTCCAAGCCAACACGTGAGCTCCGATCACAAGGTGCTGGTCTACTCTTAGCTCCTGGAATAAATAAAATTACTGCTGGTGGAAGAGCGTTCTCCCACAAGGCTCCTCAACTTTGGAATAGCCTTCCAGTTACTGTTCGTAATTCTGAGTCACTATTAATCTTTAAAAATAAATTAAAAACACATTTATTTAATCTTGCGTTTAATTAATCCCCTATAGATAAAGATGTAGATCTCAGGCTTGGCTGTGTTGGGGGGTAATCTGTGATCAGTGTATGCTGGCGTTTCACCTCTTCACCCACCTCATCATTATTGGGGGGGTGTGGCGCTGAAATGATTCTGTTCCGGGGCACCATCTCAACTATGTAGGGTCTGCAGTATCTGCCTCTTTTAGTTATGCTGCTCATTATACTAGTCAGTGATGCTGGAGTCACATACTGCACTGTGTCGATTAATTACTTATTAATTAAATGCTGTGCATTATTATTAGCTTTAACTGCCTTCCTTGTCTGTTTCTTTTGAGGTGTGACCGGCTTCATGGAGATCTTCATCCATGGCTTTGCTGATGAATACTGGATGGAACCTGAATATCAATTGGACTGGCGGTCCTGCAGGACACCCTTAATGGACTCACATATAGTTTTCCAGTTGTTAGCTTTTCTATTTGTTTAATATCTGTACATAGCTGTCCTACATTGTTGTTGCTGCCTGGCCGCTCAAGGAGGATGAGTCCCCCACTGAGTCTTGGTCCTCCCTAGGTTTCTACCATGAATAACAACATAAAAGGGAGTTTTTTCTTGCCACTGTCACTTCGGCTTGCTATTTGGGGGTTTAAAGGCTTTTCATTCTGTAAAGCTGCTTTGTGACAATGTACTGTTGTTAAAAGCGCTATAGAAATAAATAACTTGAACTTGAACTTAAAAACTTGGACTAGAGTTAGCAAGTCCATGATATAAACTCTTTTTGAAAAATTAAGTTTGTCATTAGGCGTGGCTTAGTGGTTAGCATATTCGCCTCTCAGCGCTAGGGATTCCCGGTTCGAATCCCCATCTGGGTAGAGTTTCCATGTTCTCCCCGTGTCTGCGTGGGTTTCCTCCGGGTTCTCCGTTTTCCTCCCACAGTCCAAAAACATGGAACAAGTCAATTGAATTCTTAAAAGTGTGTCTGTGTGAGTGAGTGTGTGCCCAGCGATGGATTGGCGCCCTGTCCTGGGTCTATCTGCCCAGCGCCCGAGACGTTCTCCCCTGGATGGGCATGGGGAACCCCACCGCGACCCTAATAGAGAATAAGCGGGAGATAATGAATGAATGAATGAATGAATGAAAGTCTGTCATTACAATAATATCATAATATCATAATTTCATGCTGACTCAAGGTGCCAGTGATAAGAGAAACTAGACAGAAGACATGATGTGTCCATGTTTAAAGCAGTTAAACTGAATAATGTTTGTAAAGCATAATCATAACATAATCCAAGAAATGAGGTAAGAAAACCTTCAAAATAGAACAAAACTAAAAAATATAAACTGTGCCAAACAAAACGAACTAATGACTAATAACTAATAACGAATTAAAGCATCCCTAAGTGCTTTAAACAAGTATACAAAACTAAAGCATCAGAAAGAACTTGATTCATTAAAATAAGATGTGTGGTACAAAGTACACAATATAATAGGTACAAAGCATGAAGAATAGGAAGAATAAGTCAAACAAGCTAGATTCGGACAATTGGAACGGAGTGATACTCCTCATCTAAAAAAGTGAACTGCGAAGGTGAATGAGAAACAAAAGAAATGCCACACTTGTTCAAAGAAGCATGTAAAAATAGGACAATTAACTAAATTATACAATTAAGTAAATGATACACATGAGGATACAAAACAGCTAATTACAAACGAAGCATGAAAAAACAGTCTAAAACTAAAACATTTCAGAAATGGTAAGACTAAATGTTACACATATACATTCACGCCCCGCTGCTCCGCTCTCCTCTCCACACACACCCACATCCACACCTGTCAATCATTCTGTTAATCACCGATCACCCTCTCCAGATTATAAATTGCAGGTGCGCCTCTTTGAAGGGAGCGGCTTCTTAAGCCACCGTTCCGGAGTCCTCGGCGCAGAGTTTGTTAGATCCCGCTGCTTACGCCCCCCGCCTCTTCAGCGCTCCTCGCCGCTCACTCTCCGCCTCGGACGTGAGCAGCTGCCCTCTGCAGCCTATGGTGAAGTTTTCACCTGTGAACTATTGACTGTTTACTTTTGTGTTGTCTGGGCTTTTTCCCCTTTATTCCCTGTTGGAGGAAATAAACTCTATTTTTGTTTTCAAAAGCACTCTTCCCTCCATTCCTCGGACAACGGGTCGATTAATTTGACACTAAAACTAAAACATGACAGAAATGATGAGAATCAGAAGAAGTCATAGAAGCAAATTAATATCTCCAATTTAACTACTGGCATGGTTTTCAAATGTTAGAGTGACTCGCATAGGAAAGGAAAGAACATCTAGACAATTCAGAGCAAGAGATTTTGTTCACCTCAATCAGGAATCAAATTATTAATCTTTCTGTGAGGTGGAAGCACTAAACTCTGCACCAATATGCCACACTCTCAGTCAACAACAATCTACCTACAAAGCAGGAAGATAATAGCCTAACACAAAAGTAAATTTTAAACTGCACACTTGAAAAGTGCACCTCTATGATAAGTGGAACTGATCAATTGGAGAAAGAGGGTAAAAACAATGGGGTGTAACTGATAACATGGCCAGTAAGTGTATAATAAATCTTTCTAACAAATATTGTGCTGGTGTATGTGACCAAACTGCACGAGACAGAAAACCAAAAGATTAGAAAATGTTTTAAAACAAATATAAAAAGTATTATAAACTAAAGCAATAGAAAATTATTATTAAGTGATCTATTACAACTTTTAAACACATCTCTGTACTGCTGTATGACACTCACCTCTGGTAGTCTGCCAGACCATGCCTTTTGGGCCTTCATCATCAAAGGTAGCAGGGTACAAAAAACAAAGTATTGACTAGAATTAAACTAAGAAGGCTAGTGGTAGCAGCAGACACACTGAATCCTCCCAGATTGTTTAATTCTTCCACACAGCCAGCATTATCAATTTCGAATAACATTTGAGATGAATCTTGAATTTCTCCTATAGCCCAGTGTAACAGAAAATACCAGAGTCCTCTATATTATCAGGAGAATGATGAGACAGCTGTAGTCAGATTCCTCTGCCTATTTCAGGATGTTGTTTTGATTAGCCAAACAAACCTAGGAAGGATGGTCTTCTGAGACAAAGCAGAAAGGCGTTCCTCTTGATGAACTATGGTTTCCTCATCAGCCATGCTGTCTTAACCACAGTAATTAGCCAACAAGAGACATCAAATCTTTGATTAATTCCCCTGATTGTGGCCTTGATTAGTTAATTTCTCTGGAGCCAAGTGTCATCAGTTAAAACCATGTGTAAGTATCATATGTAGCTGTCATGAGTAAATATCTAGTTTCTAGTGTCATAGCTCACTAAAGATGTTGAAAAAGAACAAATGCAGATAACTAACTACAATCAGAGTTAGTTGGACCTATAATAATATACAAACACCGAATCACACTGTGCTCAGCCAGAGATTGGCACCCTGTCTTGGGTGTATCTGCCCACCGTCCAAAACATTCTCCCCTGGATGGGCATGGGGAACCCCACCGCGACCCTAGTAGAGGATAAAGCGGAAGCTAATGGATGGATGAATCACACCAATTAACAATTTGATCTATATACAACGAACTTTAGTGAAATTAGTGTAGCTTATAATGTTACTAGTTAAATGTACCTTATTTATTAAATAGTACATTTTAAAATTCATGAATTGACAATTGCTCTACTAGGACCTAATGATATATGTACACATGCTATAGTTGTTTTATGTGAAAACTAACAAACCTATTCTTTAATTAATTTAATTTAATTTTGTATTTACTATTTTAAGGACTGACTAAAGTCTTGGTTACACAATAGGATATTTATCTGATTTTAACATTTATTGTAAGTGGGGCAAAGTCTTGTGCTGATTGGCTCTAATCTACAGATGTTTAGTCAATATATAAAGAAAACTGTGATGTACGAAAAGCATACGAAAAATGTACGAAAAAAAAAGCATGTACGAAAAATATATACTATATTTTGGGTTTCAAATCAATTAGAGCATATTAACAGCATGTTTGATTTTTTGACGCATCTTATATCTAATATTATATACTGGTCATTGACTCAAGTAGGAATGGTTCGATGCAATAGGCAATGAAGATTAGGCGTGAAACAAAAACACAGAGAAATGTTAAAAGCTATGAAATGTTGCAGCATTTCGAAATTGTATTTGAACTAAAAATTGAAAAACAAATATAAAATTATTGTATCTATATGTGCTATGTCGTTTATTTTCAACTCGGCATTCTCCCACTAACTCATTTAAAGGTGGTTTTGATGCTTCTTTTACTTTAAGGCAACAGATTACGTTCTACAAAATCTACACTGCATGTAGTGTGGAGTGTGTTTGAATTACAACGGTAACAGTTAAAAGTTGTGTATTGTATGATTCGTAGTTTTTTTTAAAAAGTTTTTCAAGTTTTTCATTTGTGCAATGAATTACTTTTAGTACCATTATTTTTTATCAACATATAATATTGCGAAAATAAATTAGGAAATGCAAAATTGAATAAAATGTAATACACAACTTAACTTTTTGAAGATTCATGGTTTGCCTCCACAACCATCATATTATCTCAGGACCCTTACAAGCTATGATGTCATCCATTATACCCTAAGCTTACATTTACAAATCATTTGTAGACATATATTTTGTAGAAAATATAACAAAACAGAGGGCGGCACGGTGGCTTAGTGATTAGCACGTTCGCCTCTCAGCGCTAGGGATTCCTGTTCGAATCCCCATCTGGGTGGAGTTTCAATGTTCTCCCTGTGTCCGCGTTGGTTTCCTCTGGGTTCTTCGGTTTCCTCCCACGGTCCAAAAACATGGATCAAGTCAATTGAACTCTCCAAATTGCCCCATATAGAGTGTGTTTGTGTGAGTGAATGTGTGCCCAGCAATAGATTGGCGCCCTGTCCTGGGTGTATCTGCTCAGCGCCTGAAACATTCTCCCCTGGATGGGCATGGGGAACCCCCACGGCCCTAATTGAGGATAAAGTGGAAGATAATGGATGGATGGATAACAAAACAGGTCGAGAAGTGAGTTATGGATAAACCAGTTGCACTACAGTATTCATTCATTCATGTAGTCATGGTCTTCCTCTTAATCCTTTATTAGGGTTGTGGGGAGGTTCCTTATGCCCATCCAGGGGAGAACGTTTCGGACACTGGGCAGACACACAAACAAGCACACTTTACATTGGGCAATTTAGAGTATTCAATTCACCTTGAATCGATGGTTTTTTTTTCCGACTGTGGAAGGAAACCAGAGAACCTGGACACGGGGAGAACACAGAAACTCTATTCATCTTGGGATTCGAATCTGGATCCCCAGTGGTAAAAGGCGAACATGTTAATCACTAAGCCACCATGCCACCCAACTACAATATTATTTATTCTTTATGTCAATATAATTAAATGTCAAGTTTTTTAAAATAAAAGCAATAAGAACAAGTGTTTTCAGAATGTTACTGCATTATGGGCGGAGCTAGAGAGATCATTGAGATCCAATAAGATGTCAACTCATATACTGTAAAGTAAATGTCATTACTGCTTAAAAATATTTATAGACTGACCAACTGTTTTTTAAATAGTTAAATATTTTATATGAGCAGCACAGAGGCATGGTGATATCATTCCTACCTCTTAGTGCGCATACTTTCTCCAGGTTTTCTGTTTCATCCCACAGTCACAAACATGGATTTAAGGTGAATTGGCTGCAATAATTGCCCCATCTAAATTTTACTATATAGTGTATCTGCCCAATGCCCCTTGGAGGAGCATGGGGAACCCTGCTGTAACCCTAGTAGAGGAGTAAGCAGTCAAGATAATGAGATGAGTTGAATTTTTCCCAGGTGTCAGTAAGTCAGTAAGTAAAGAGCACATGAATTTGTTACATATAATTCGTTTATTTTTATTCATCCATTCGTTCATTTGCTTCCATATTTTGCCAGGGTCATGGGGGGAGGGGGTTCCCTATGCCCATCCAGGGGAGAACATTCCGGCCGTGGGCAGATACACCCAGGACAGGGCGCCAATCTATCACCGGGCACAATCACTCACGTGGATACTACACAAACATACACTATATGGGCCAATTTTAAACACTCAATTCACCTTAAATCCATGTATTTGGACTGGGAGAGGAAACCCACGTGGACACGGGGAGAGCATGGAAACTTCCCCCAGATTCGGATTCGAACCTGGATAGCTAAGAGTTGAATTTGCTAACCACTAAACCACTATTATTTAAGGATTTTTTAAGAGTTAATGCATTTTAAAGTTGACATTTATGCATTCTTATTTTTATTTAATTAGTATTTTCTTGTTCTAATTCCCATAATCCTTATCTATCATTACCACACTGACTGTAATTAGTAACCAGACTGGATTATAAAACATGCATAGTAAAACACTACTATATTTGAAAATCTGTTGCAATACACAGACCAGAGTAAAAAGAAAACATCAAAACCTGATCTTCCTGACTGCTATAAAGCAAATGCATCTTTAAATACGTTTCAAACTTGAGACATCACAGGGAAGCATTTGCAGTTATTCTTAACTGTCCTGGGGATTCTGCTACACTAACAGCATGTCTAGCAAACCTTAAAACAGACTCTTTTCAGAACAAAACCCAAAGGTCAGAGTTTGACAAAAAGTTATGGCTGAAAAACAATTTTAAAATAATTTTAATGAATTTAAGAGGGTGGCACGGTGGCTTAGTGGTTAGCATGTTCGCCTCTTGGCACTTAGGGGATTTAGTCTTGAATCCCAATCTTGGTGGAATTTCCACAGTCCAAAGACATGGATTCAAGGTAAATTGAATTCTCTAAATTGCCCCATATAGAGTGTTTTGTATGTGTGTGTGTGTGAGTGAATATGACCAGCAATAGACTGGCGTCTTGTCCTGAGTGTATCTGCCCAGGGTTGGGTGTATGTTCTCCCCTGGATTGTCATGGGTAACCTGCCTGACCCTACTAGAGTTAAGTGGATGCTAATAAATGAATCAATCAATCTTTTTTGGAGAAAGCCTCAAACCAGTATCCTACTTTTGCATATATGTTATATGATGTGTAGAATGTCCAGTAAAACAATAATCAAAACAACCGACTGTGAATAATACTTTTGGGGGTTGTGATCAGAGCGGGGCTGATTTCAGATAATTTAGGTTCTGAGTTTAGATAATTTGGAAAAAAGCAAAGCCATTTAACAAACTTCCATCCATCAATTATCTTCCGCTTTATCCTCTATTAGGGTCGCGGTGGGGTTCCCCATGCTTATCTAGGGGAGAACGTTTCAGGCGCTGGGCAGATACACCCAGGACAGGGTGCCGATCTATCGCTGGGCACACACTCACTCATTCACACACACTCTATATGGGGCAATTTGAAGAATACAATTGACCTGGGTCCATGTCTTTGGACTGTGGGAGAAAACCCACGCGGACACGGGGAGAACATGCAAACTCCACCCAGATTAGGATTCGAACTGGGAATCCCTAGTGCTGAGAGGCAGTCGTGCTAACCACTAAGCCACCGTGCCGCCCCCATTTAACAAACTTAAATTAATTAATTTCAGGTGTGATAATAATTTCAAGAAAAAGAATGTGTAAGGAAAATGACTATAGTTTCCTCACCTTTTGCCCTTACAAATGACTAAATTGAAAAATAATTAATACATGAAAAATATGATGATGTGACTGGAAATAAATCTATTCAGGTATAGTGTAAAACAAGAATGCAGTTTATGGTATAATTTGTGGTGGAAGCTAATTACATTTAATCACATTGTATAATTTCACTCATGGAAAAACAAGCAATTAAAAGGTAAGTAAAGTATGAATCTTAAACATTCTTAACTAAGAATTTTTAAATTAGATAAATAAAACCTTAGATAAATAGCAAATGACAAATATCACTATTGTGGGTCACTGTTTAACTAAAATATCAAAATTATTTGGAAAATGAAGTACTCCCTTACTGTACAAAAAAAAAAAAAAGAAAAACAGGAGCTACATTTGAAACTGTAATGACAGCAGTTAGCATGTTAAATGTTCAATTTCATGAGAGCAAAGTTACAAAAAAATTAACTAAAATTGCTTGTTTAGAAAGGCTGTTAAGAGAAAAGCTTTCGTACTAAAAAGTGTAGTGGTACTTACATTCACAAAGTTGTGTTAGGATCTTTTGATTTTGAAAAAGGCAGAAAGAACGAGCTGATGCAAAAATGGTCACCTTAACTCATTTATTAAGGACAAAGAATACTTCAGTAACTCACGCTGGCCAGCGGGTCTGCCATCCTCAGCGTTCCGATGCTGTCTGCCTCCGGGTCTGAGTGAAAGTGCGTCCCCCACAGTGTTTATCTGCGTATATATCTGTTATGTCTAGTTCCCGCCCCTTACCTGCCTAAGCCAATCACAAATTACCCCCCTAGGTTTTAAATCAGCTAATCCCAGCCCAGTATTTTCCCAGTGGCGGCAAAATCAGAGGTCCTATGTCTGTCTTTCGGCCATATTGGGACTCTCATTATGTATTAGAAATTTAAAATTTCTGACAGTTGCATTTAATTAAAACCTTAAGACATATGAAACAAGAAGACAAGATCAGACAAGACAAAGTTTGGTTGTCCGTAGTACAGTATAATGCAGAAAATGCCACACCAACTGTACAGCATGAGGATGGAGGAGTAATACTGTGGTGTTGTTTTGTAGCATAAGCATTTGGTATTGTTTTGTAGCCTTACATTTGACTTTAAATAGGCTGGCATACAGAACAGTTCCTGTTCCAATCTATGAATTCATGGGAACATGTTCTAAATTCAAATTAGGTGCCAAAAAATAAGGACAAAACCTGAATTATAATGTACTAGTGGCTTTGCAGTGCAACTAGGATGCTGTTGCAAAAACCACTGAGTAGATTCAGAGACTTGTTACTGAACTGAATCAGTTTTTTCCTGGTAAATTGGACACCTGATAATTTAACACTGGTTTCCCTGGAACCACGAACATTTTTGTTGTGCGTGTCTGCGCGCAAATCCCCCGCTCTCCTGCAGTGCACCACTTAGTGTCCATTGTTACACAAATGAGCCGGAGAGCCGCTAGAGAAATTCCCAACCCCCTTTATCTAAAGTTTTTGTAACTTACAAATGCACGCTGTATTCCTCAGACAGAGTAAAAGCGTTTACTTTTAGATTGAATTATGCGCTAATGTAACAGTCAGTTTTGAGATATGATTTTAGTGTTTTTAAAATGTTTCCACAGTAGTATATGATGGCAGAATGCGCTTGCTGTACTTACAGGCACATGTCAACAAACATTTTATTATGAAAGCTTGAATAATACCTGATATATAATACCTATAACTATTATAAAAGGCATACACGTCGCGGTAAGTCTTTTAGCGCGCTGAGCACCGTCAACGAATCAGTGAAATTCTCTGACTGTGTGAACGGCGGCGTGCCGACGCTGGGAGGCTAAAAAGCATGCAAAAAAATCGAGGCGCAAAGCACAACTGAATTATTATTGTGTTTTTAATATTACTAAAATAAAGTACAGACACGAATTCTAAATATAACCTCAGGTACATCTATATGTACTATTTATTATTGGTAAGGAAAAGATGCATACATATGCATCAGTATTTTTTATTAAAAAAATGTATGTACAAGCAAAAAACTTATGTACACGCTAAAAAACAAGCATGCGAAATAAAAGGCGCAACTGAATTATTGTGTTTTCAATATGAACTAAAATAATGTACGACTTCTAAAAATAAACTTAGGTACATCTGTATGTACGTATGTCTACATTTAGGAGTAAAAACACAGTTTGCTGTAAAATTAGTTTGAGGACTCTGTCTGAATGTCTGTAGATATCTGTTTCATTTTATTTGTAGTCACTGAAAGGATGTTCAATTTCACTAAACTTTCATTGCAGAATGTCTGTTACTGCATTGCATTAGGCTGAATTTCAGGGAATTTACCTTTGAATTCAGGTTTTACCTAGCGTTTCACCTGTAAGGCAGAGGGGGTGGATGGGCTTTAGTTCGTTATGCATATGAATAGCTTCCTGATGACCCCTTAATGGTTCAAAAAAAGGGGAGCTGTTGTCCTCAGAATTTCAAGAGTCCAGGAAGATCAGTGTTAACAGGTGTCCATTTTTTGTACCAAACTTTACACTGATGTTCTGCATCTGATAACTACACACCACCTAAAAGAGGACAAGTCCCCCACTGAGCCTTGATCCTAACAAGGTTTCTTCCAACAACACCAAGGATTATTTTCCCTTACCAGTGTTGCTTCAGCTTGCTCTTTGGGATTCCAGGCTGAGGAAACTATTAAGACATCAGGTGCTTTTAGACAATGTGTTAATGTAAAAATATGATTAAATAAACTTAAACCTATTAGGCCATTTCAGATATCATAGTTGTTAACGGGTTCATTAAATAGTCAGCTACAATTGTAGTGGATACAATTGTAACATGCAACTTACACATTTAAGCATCTAATATTATGCCCTTTTTATTTTCATTGTTTATAGGTCTTGATTACCATTACACTTGTGACAGTTTTGAAAAGATGATTACAATGTTACAATCCTTGTTACATTTGGATTCCAGTCAAACCTAACAGTATACAGTATATTTAAAAAGCTTATTTAAAAGTGTTTATATGTCTAATCTTTTTTTAATGCATATTTCCTGTGATGAGTATCGTCAGATAGAGTATTGAGTGAAATATAACTAACAAATCACATACTTTTTATCTTAAAAAAAAAAAAAAAGTATTTATTATATGACATGTGAAACACGCACAAATGCACACACAGTAAAGTGAGCACACATGCCTGGAGTGATGGGCAGCCTTGTAGATGATGCCTGGGCAATTAGGGTTAGGTGCCTTGCTCAAAGGCACTTCAGCCATAGTACTTGGTGGGACCAGAAATCGAATCAGGGATCTTTACATTGCAATGCTGGTTCTTTAAACACAAGCCTGCAACTTCCCCATATTATTCCCATAAAACAGATTTCATATTTAGTATCAGTGAGATTATGATTATGATTTATCAGATCAGTAGGATTATGTACAATTCCTTCATCTACTATTCAGTAACACAAGGTAACCAACCTGTCTGTTTTTGAACAGCTTTTACCCAATGAATGCTGGGAAAGGGTGTGGGAGGACCTTTCCCGTCCAAAAGCAGCCACCCCTGCTTATAGTACAATTTTCATTTTTCTTTATTTTCTTATTCTTCCACTGTCAGAGTACTTAAACTGCTAAGATATAATTGCTTGGGGATGATAATATAGTTAATGCATTACAGCTGTTGTGCATAAACAGATTAGTACCTTGACTTGTGCAGTTATTCATCATTTTAGCTAAATTTGTAATGTATATGGCTTCGGTGAACATTTACATGGTCAAATACAGCATTTTACCAATATTTATTTTTTGAATGGCAGATTACTTTCCATTACTGACAGACACAGGACGAAAATGTGGCCAAAGTGTGTGTGTGTGTGTGTGTGTGTTTTCCTTATACAAATCGATGCTGTTGCTTTGTTTACCATAACATTTGACGTAATTACTCTTCAAGAACTTAAAGAGGTTCATATATTCTTACCAACAACCAAGAAGCATCTCAAAATGTCTCACCACCTCTACAGGGTTTAAACAGCAACACCAGTGATTGGTGGTCAGAGTTATTAGCACTAATGTGGCATGTACAATTTAACTTATCAGGGAAAAATGCTGCAGTTCCTTTTTTGTTCTACAAATTAAGTGAGCACCACATAACATGTGTAGCACCAAAAAATGACTCTGTACTTATAAAAGGTTTTTTTCTGAAAATTAAAAATGTTTTCAGTTAGTTCAAAGACAAATTCAGTCACTACTGAAGTGAAATATTTATTTATAATATTTAAGAAATGCATTTCACTATTTATAAAAAGCTGAATAGTCTGAATAGCTAACAAAATAAAACATAAATTGCATGCAGTATTTAGAGCTTTTTTGTATTTAGTTCATTTAGAACACTGACAAACTTTAAACTCTGAAAAACTACGACCCAATGGGCTTTGATCGCTTGGCAAACAGCCAGGTTTTATTGATTTCTGCTTTGAGCTCTATAGATAAATTTAAACAGATATTAAATTGAGGAAACACCCACTTTTTTGCAGAAACCCTAACTAATCAAACTAATCTCTCATTTCTTTGCTGACTAGAAGTTCGTTATTCTTTTCATGCAAATGTGGTCACTGGCTTATTGTATGAACAATGGGAGTGCTGAGGGCCAAGGGGAAAGAGAATATTAGCATTTGCAGAGTTCAGTAATACTTCAGCATTTCTATATAACCTTGCCAAGGACACTAATTGCTGGGGAGAAGAAATGCCTATAGAGTCATTACTTTCAAAAGACCCTGCAACAGGATACGCACCACTATTAAAAACACCACTATAAAAAAACACCACTATAAATTTGATTTATTATGTTATTAAGGCACGTGGTGTACGTGTGTTGGGTATCCCCGCCCTGTAATTAGCGCACCTGGTTCTGATCACTGGGTCGTCTTATAACCGCTAGGTTCCTTTCTCCACCGCCAGATGGTCTTGTGTGCTCATGCTTGTGCTTAGCCTCACCTTGTCTGGTTCCTAAGTATATGTCACTAGTTGCGCTTTCTCTTTGTTATTTCCTGTACTGTGTTTGTCATGGTATTCATGTTGCTTTGTGCTCTGTGGCAGCTCACCGCACTTCCACTGCAGTCTACACCGAGTCACCTACTCACTACGTTCTGTGTGCTGGCGGATTGGGACACTACGCTATCGACATCACGTGCAGACTCCACGTTTCGACGTCACGCTACCACCACCGCTTCCCCAGTGTTATATGCCAGCGTTTGTCTTGTCTACAGTTGTCTCATTCCACCAGTGTTCAAATAAAACCCCCTTTTGCCTGTCCACCTTTGTCTACAGACTGTTTCATTCAAGTAGCGGATTCAACCACGCAGTGGTCTTTCGACCTTAACATTATTAATTAAACCGGATTCCAAAAAAGTTGGGACACTAAACATATTGTGAATAAAAACTTAATGCATTGATGTCGAGATGGCAAATGTTAATATTTTATTCAGAATGCAACGCCAATCACTCAACAGATGTCTGGGGACAGAAGAGACCAGTTTCTTAAGTTCAGAAATAGGAATGCTCTCCTAATCATGTCTAATACAGGCCTCTAACTGTTCAATAGCCTTGGGCCTTCTTTGTCGCACCTTACTCTTTATGATTTGCCAAATGTTCTCTATAGGTAAAAGATCTGGACTGCAGGCTGGCCATTTCAGTACCTGGATCCTTCTCCTACATAGCCATGATGTTGTGATTGCTGCAGAATATGGTCTGGCATTATCTTGTTGAAAAATGCAGGGTCTTCCCTGAAAGAGATGATGTCTATATGGGAGCATTTGTTGTTCTATGGTTCAACGGAGCATTGATAACAACTTGGGTTATCCTGGTCCTCTCTGGTCCAGATGACATGGTGTCCCAGTGTTCCATAAAGAACTTTAAATCGTGACTCATCTGACCAAAGAACAGTCTTCCATTTTGCCACACTCCATTTTAAATGTCCCCATTTAAAAAAAACGTCTGAGCTTGTGGAGCTTGCTTAGAAATGGCTTTCTCTTTGCACTGTAGAGTTTCAGCTGGCAATAGCGGATGGCACAGTGCATTGTGTTCACTGACAATGATTTCTGGAAGGATTCCTGAGCCCATTCGGTTATTTCCTTGACAGTGACATTCCTGTTTGTGGTGCAGTGATGTTTAAGGGCCCGGAGATCACGAGCATCCAGTAGAGTTTTACGGCCTTGACCATTACACACAGCGATTGTTCTAGATCCTCTGAATCTTTTGATGATGTCATGCACGGTTGATGATGATAACTTAAAAGTCTTTGCTATTTTACGCTGGGTATCACCATTCTGGTATTGCTGCACAACAATGGTGGAATTGGTGATCCTCTTACCATTTTGGCTTCTGAGAGACACTGACACATTGAGAAGTGCTTTTTATACCCAATCATTTTGTAAATTGACCTAATTAGTGTCAATTGGTCTTCCAGCTGTTCATTATATGTTCAATTTCCTTTTTCCAGCCACTTATTGCTACTTGTCCGAACTTTTTTTTTTTACAGTGAAATTTTGATTCAACATATTTTTACTTTAAAATATTACATTTACTCAGATTAAACTTTTGATCTGTCATCTAAGTTCTATTACGAATACAATATTGACAAATCTTCTATAAACATTTGCAAACAAATGACTGTATTTTCTGAACATTATCAGTAAATATTGTTGTGACGGTAGCGCTGAGATCAAGCCGACGCGTTGATCAGGGAGATTGGCCCACCTGATGCTGCTCCACCTGATGACGTGTGCATCCTTATGAGCTGTAACATCACATGCCGTGGAGAGACAGGCTTTCACGAACGGCTTTATTAGTGACCAATCATGTGATCTCACAGCTTATAAGAATGCACACATCATCAGGCAGAACAGCAACAGATATGCCGATCTCCTAACCAACGTGGCGGTTCTGCCTCTCCTCCCCTACTGTCACATTTGTTTAGGATGATTGCTTCAATTTTGAAAACAAATGCTCCAGAAATATTTAAAGATCGCAGTATGTAGTTGGAGCAGTTATCGTCATACTGTCCAATTCTGATTGAATATGATGTCAGTATGTGTAAAAAGATGAAATGTAAAAAAAAGTGTAAATGTGTAAAAAAAAAAGTGCCTGTATCTGGTCAAGCCTCAAGAGAATATAACAGACTCGTCTTGGATGGAACAAACAGGGTCGAGGCAGTGTATTATATTCAAGGTCAACCTGATTCCAGTGCTGAAAAGAAATGTCTTACCAAATGAGTCTTTCTCTGGCTTATCGCTCAATAAACATGCAATAATTCAAAGGCCAGAAGAATGAACAAGGATCCATTTTCTCCAGCACCACAAAAGAAACAAATTCAACGGTCTCAAAGACGACACAATATCACCATTTTGACAACAAAGGCACTGTCACATTTTTAGAGACAACGAGTTTGATGAATGCTAGCAGAAAAAAGGAACATTTCCTTCAGTTCTATCACAAAATCCAATTACAGGGCAAATGTTAAACACATCTTTAACTCTTGAAATATTTTAATTTTGTAGATAAATGAGAATGAGTTTTTCTACTTTTTACAACTTGAAGTGTTAAAATATCTTTTTTTAAACAAACTATCCACAAGTAATTAAAATAAGCAACAAAGTTTATAATGTAATAACTTAGTGGTTAAATGTTTTGAAAGACTATGTAACATTTTCTTTTATCTTTTATCATCTTTTATTTATGTCTTGTTCAGTCTTCTAAAAAAAAAACTAAAATCCTAAAAATGTCAACACTACACAACACAACGCTACTGTTTGACTTGTATTGTCACTATTGTTTTTTTTTTGTGGTCTGCACAACTGAAATTATTCTGATATTGACATTATTTTTTTTAATTGGACTGAGTGCCTAACATAATGAATTATTAAAGGGCTTTACAGCATTGCCTTCAAATAAATGTATTATTACCCAACGTCTATTCAAAATAAATTTGAATAAACACTGCTGCTGGTGGAACTGCTGTGCACTTGCTTCCTGTAGCTCGTTGCCATCTCTCTCCTCGTTGCATGTGATGTTCCCTGTTGTAAAGAAAGCTCACATTTATTAGACTGAGCCACGTCAGGTGTGATAATTATCCATAATTAAAGGCTCTGCCTTCTCCCCAGCACCACTGTGCCCCCACCACATCCATACATTATTCTGTTGCTGAAATTTAAAAAACAAATTTTTTTAATATCTCACCAAAACCAATAAACGGTATAAAAAGTTCAAATGGCATAGCATAATATCTTTGGACCAATGTGGAATGTGTCTTTAAATATAAACAGCTACAACTGTAACAAAAAGTTTATTATAACTTTAAAAGTTATAATAATACATAATATATCAGAGACCAATAGTACCTAGTTTGCGGCCATATATTTTGCCTAATGCAGGACATTAATTTGTAATGGATTATTTGTAAATTAATTTAAAATTGAAGTTTACTATGTAATTCTGACTTTTGAAAGTTGCATCAAATAATAAGTTAGAGATCTGAGGGTCATGTGCGTTACAAGTGTGTGTGTGTGTGTGTGTGTGTGTGTGTGAGTGTGTGTGTGTGTACAAGATTAATAAGAATATGAGTAGAGTTATGACATGTCTTTAATGTATTTCAAGCGACATGCGGTATTTTTATAAAAATAGCTTTTGCATTCAACCTTAGTATTACAGGAATTTACATATTAGTGATGTATTTTCTGAAAATGTGCATAAATGTACTTGTTTAATTGTGCTTTATGTTTGCATTTTATACTTATAGTAAAGGTATAGTGGTTCCAAAAACTTCTCTCCTCCGCTTGTTGTCCTTCAGTGATTCATTACAAGGCCACAGGGCATAATGCCCCATAGAAAAATGAATTAATTTAATCCTGTGGTGCTGTTAAAATGTTAAAATGTACGCAAGTTGTATCTTTCAGGCCTTAAAGACTGTCTGTTCAAATAAATAAAAAATCACATAATTCATGGATTAAATGCAGCTGTGCAAGGTCCCCCAAAATGAGAACATGAAGATCTAAAAGTTCTGTAAATCATTGGATGTTCATTGCCCTTTTCATCCACAACCCCAACTCCCAGTGGAAGGCAGCAAGAAGCCCTACATCACCATTAGGCTGATGTCATGGTAACAGCACAGTTAATGGTTGCCACAGTTTCATGCTATATGGTGTCACTCCTGTGAAACTCATGCAGTGACCATTGCTGTGCCTTATAAAGTCCCATTGTGCCACACCTGCTGTAAGGAAAAGGCTCTGTTAGAATTAATAAAAGTTGTCTGTACCTTGCATTCCTCTAAATATTGCTTCCAGGATGGCTAAGCTTTAAGTGTCAAGAGTCCTCAGAACATGTATATTGTGCAAACATATTGTATAAAATTGTGAAAACCAATTGAGAAGAAAAAAATATATTTAAAAAATTACATTTAAAAAAAATGTACACAATGCTTTAACAAATGCATCAATCTCCCCGGGCCAAAGCATGGTAAATACAGACAGCTCAGCCTGAATAGAGTAGCCATGCTGAAGGCATAGGTTACAAAAACAGAAGTAACTCTCCTAAAATAAAAAGTAAAGTATATATGACAATGTCTCTGCATCAGCACTCCAAAACAGGGTGCTTTTTTCATTGCATGATGCTGGAACCATTAGTGACTCACCTCTCTCCTGCAGAGCAGACCTGAATCAACTAATAACCCCATGAGGAAAAGTCACACAAGGCACCACTGGCTCACCACTAGTAAGCAAAAAAGAAAACTGTGTGAATGAGAGTGTTTCACAGAGTCATAAAGATCAAATCTCTCACTTTTAAATAAATAAAATGTTCTGGATTTGATTACCATTATCATTATCATTTGATTTAATTTGATTTTGACTTTTTATGCTCTCCACACATCTGCATGGGTAAAATACAGGGGGGTTTCCCACATTTTAAAAACATGTTGGTAGTTCAACTAAAACATTGGGCCCTATTGTACTCCTTGTCTTATGCTTGTGCCTGAGCCGTTTAAATAGCAACGGTGCTTGTAAATATATTTGTAGATGAGCCGATAAACGTTGTGGTCTCAAAGTGAGATGTTTTCAGGTAAATTTCTGGCATATTGTTATCTTGGCAACAGAAAACAAAGGTAAATCACTGACTGAAAAAAAATCTAGTCGGAGGTCAACAAGAAGATGTTGATTGATATCTTTGCAGTAAATGTCAATATGCACATACACTCTCACTTGTTACGCACACAAAAGTGCACAAACCCATGGCACATTCCAGTTGTAATTCATGCAAACTTTTACATCAGCAATGAACAAGACACATCAACACAAAATTACAGCATTGGATACGGCATCATTAAAATGGCAGACTGCCAAAGTTAGACCACACTTGGCTCTTAAAGACAAGGGCAAGTCACACGATGATTGGTTTAGTGCATGTTACAGCCCACAAACCCCCATTAATAAATTAAAGTATTAGGACTTGCCTTTTTGCACCTTGTTCACTCACGGTATACATTTCCCATCATAACGATAGCAAAGACATACTGGCACATCTGGCACAATAAATAAAATTGTGTGGTGCAAAATTAACTGTCGCTGTGATAAGCTGATGATATGTACAGGGTTTCCTACCATCGCACTATGAGCACTGGGAAATCTCCCCGCCACCTCGAGAGTAGTAACACCCATACATCTTAGATAGTATATTGCAAATAAAGTCAGATGTAAATATGTTTGTCTTCCCTGCCACAGACTTGCTGCCAAGGCTGCTTTAGAAGAGATGGGATTAGCTCCAAAACCATTGCCCAAAACCTTACTTTTAAAATTTAGAAATGAACAGATTAACAATTAAGTAATTGTCATCAGTCTAAATATTTAAAATAAATCCACAGTTCAAACCAGCTAATTAAAATTTAGACTTATGCTAAATCTGAAATTGTAACCACCTTCCTTTGTTGATTAAGTGCGCTGCTATTAACATGGATTTCTTCTGTGACAGCTCAGAGGATTCCTAAGTGTGTGCTAAGGGCGAATAGTTAGAAAATGGCAGTGTCCTTGATAATTACGGCTCTTGAGCATGACTGGCCAGACGGCATCTTTAAAAGAGTGAGAGCTAATCAGTAAGGCGGTGGAGTGAAAAATGCCCCCTGCTGGTACTGCCAAAACTGAAGAGCAAAACCCAGACTAGCCTTGCTCCTGCTCTCATATGTTAAATCAATTGACCCACTTCACCTTCATGTCACTACAAAAGGAGCCCAGAACCCATGAGAAAAACGGTCAGGACTCAAATGTCAATTAATGATGTATATGTATATGCAGGACAATGAATTTAATTGCTTGAGATATTAACACAAATTTTAGTGCTTTTTGTCTTCTTTGGTAAAAAAAAATCCCAGGAGACAAAATGTTCTCTACATTATTCAGCGCTAGAATATATGTATAAATGAAACTGGATGAATAAAACAACCATCAATTTTAAAAGGACATAAGTTTTACATTTTGATGCAAATCAACTGCAGAACACCATTAAAAAATAGAACTTCTGGGTGAAAATCCACTACATGCTCTTCACTAACATCACTACCAATCCAAAAATAAATAAATTGCTCTGTTGTGGTCCAGTGAGGGTTCTTACCAAATAAGAACAGAATATAGGCGGGTTTAAAGTATGCCTTAGTTGTAAAACAACAAAGTGTATGTGTGTGTGAGTAACTACATAGTATAGAATAGTAACTAAGTATACTAAATAGAGTAACTAACTAAATGTATAATGAGTGTCTTATATTTAAAGGACAGTAATGAACATGTATTGTGCCCATATTTCTGACAGTATTTGTTAAAAAGAATTTTTACGTTTTGTGCACCTAAAGTATTGTGTAAAGTACTAAAAACCTGTCTAGGATGTACCTCTATATGTGGTGCACCTGTCCTTGCATCCAAAATGCTTTTACAGCATTTAAAAAAAAGCATTAGCACAAGCTAATGATTGATGCTTGCTCTTGCTGCATACAACGATAGATTTATTGCTACTGTAAGACACTACCATTCAGCTTTTAAAAAGCTCTACAATACAAACAATAAATGCTCACTTAGCTTGGCACTAAACTTGAGAGGGTAATTTTATTTGGAAACAACCTACTGTCAAACTGAAAATGTTTTGCCTCCGATTGAACTAGAGGCACTAGTGTTTCAAGTGGACTGGTAAAACGGTTTAATGTGTTTACACTGTATGCATCAGTCTTACTCTGTGAACCTTGCCATGCAGGAACCACAGTGTAAGGAGTGCCACATCCCTCCTTATAGAGCTTGCTAGCTTCAACCAACACTTATCATAACTTAACACAGGACCGGCAACGGTCTGTGACACACAGTTTGAGGACAATTTTGGGCATTATTGCATTGATTCTGATACAGTGAGAATGATCACAAGGTGCCCACCTCTTAGCCAAAATCACATCAACTAACCAGGATAAAGGCTAAAGATTTTAAGAAGACAACATGGGAAAATTAATTGCTACAATACATCCACAATGATGTACCAACAGTCATTGAGATCTGATTGATAGTATTTTTTGTTGCAGAGTGTGGGTGTTTTGACAGAGTTGAAAACCTACATTTATAGTGTTTATAGCAGTTGGTAGAGTGTAAAAGTGAAATTCTGTGTGGGACAAAATGAAAAAGTATGTACTGGTGAATAACAGTTGTTATTCCCTCATCTTTTCCACCCCTCACCTGTCCCCTGCAGAGCAGACCTGAATCAATCAGTAACCCCATGAGGAGAAGTCACATGGGGCAACAAATTTTCTGCACAGTGAAAAATAAGATTCTAAAAATAGAAGGCTTGATGAACACATTTAGTGTGCAGAATGAGAAGAAAATTGCTATGTTGTGTACCACAGACTTCACAATTAGACTACAGGAACAAGAATTTTATAGAATTTGTGAGTGGCTTATGTTGATCATGTTACCAAAAAAATTTATTCACTCTTCAGGTAGGCATAAAGTTATAAGATGATAAATGATATATATGTGTATAAATTGAAACTGAGTCTAACATACTTCAAAGCAGAATATTGGGATTGTATAGATGTGGTAGGTTGTTGGGCTATTAGTCTGAAGGTGGGGGTTTGATCTTTAAGTTTACCAAGTTGCCATTGTGGGTCACTAGGCAATGCCGTTAACTCTGATTGCTCTAGGGGTGCATTATCATGTCTGACACTGTGCTCTAACCTAAGTCATCAAGCTGTTATACTTTGTCATACTGGGTAAAATAAACATCTGTCAAGTGATGTAAGGTGAATGAATCCCAGAGAAAGATGGCTATTACCATGCTTTACCTACCTACCTACCTACCCACCTACATACCTACCTATTACATGCTCTGGTGAATTCAAGTGACTGAACATGTACCTGTACCTTTGTAAACAGGGCTTAATGCATTAGATTACAAAATGTAATAAATGTATTATAGTATAGTATTTTAGGTAATAAGAAGAGAGACATTAATAAAGAATAAGAGCTCAGGCTTCATGAAACTGGGCTAAAACTGCATGGATGAACATTTTATCTCTTGTTAAAACTCTGAAGTAAAGACTATG
>JAFMOD010000933.1:1057663-1076396 GCA_019802435.1 Corydoras maculifer
GGGGTCCTCATGCCCATCCAGGGGAGAACGTCTCGAGCACTGGGCAGATACACCCAGGACAATCTATCTCTGAGCACACACTCACACAGACACGCACACAAACACACTCTATATAGGATTTGGAGAATTCAATTGACTTGATCCATTTTAGTGCCCTTGTTTATTAAAGTATTAATAAATTACCATAATAGAGTTGTATATACTATGAATTACTGTAATAATTCATTTATTTGGGCACAGGGCAGAATTACCCAGGACAGAGTGCCAATCTATCGCTGGGGCACTCTTACTGACAAAGACACACACAAAAACATGCTCTATATGGGGCAATTTAGAGCATATTGATTTACCTTAAATCTATTTTATCTATTATTGTAATAGTTTTTTTAAGATAAAACCCACACGGACAAACAGAGAACATGGAAACTCCAGATGGGGATTCGAACCGGCAATCTCTAGTGCTGAGAGGTGAACGTGCTAACCAATGAGCCACCGTGCCGCCCAAGACAGAATATGTAGTTCTACAATTAAAAACTGTAATCCATCTGTTTTTAGACTACAGTATATACTGTGTTAGTCCCCTTTACTCTGTTCTCTAATAGTCAGGACCCTAATAGTACCACCACAGAGCAGGTATTATTTAGTTGGGCCATTTTTATCATTCCACCAGTGTCACTGAGGTGTTTCAGTTCAGAACTGCTGCACTAAAACCCTGTCACAACATCTTCACGGCAAGACTAACAATCCCCCCCACCACCGCCAACAAAGAACAGAGAACCATCAGGCGACCAATAAAAAATTTAAACTGTACAGTCTGTAATTGTAAAACTACAAAGTCCATTCATATGGTAAGTCGAAATAATTGGAGCAAAAACATGGTATATCCAAACTTGAAATGGTATTGTACATTTAGGAATTTCTTCATCTTATTTACATGTTCTATTATGTACCTATTCCATGTACGTTTGCTGTTATGTTCTGTTTCTACACCAACCTAACCTACACCGTTGAATTTTAGTGTTTCTGTGTATCCCAAGTACCATAATGGTTACACTATGTCACATTTGCTTGTTTTAATTCATTTTATAGTCATGGGCTTGTGGTTAAGGAAAGAGCATTGTGCTAAATGCCAAGGCTGGCACCTGACCCCAATTGCTTCCCAGGCACCGTATATAAAGCTGCCCACCACTCTGGGCATGTGTGCTCACTTCACCAGTGTGTATATGTGTGTGTTTCACTGCATAGATGGGTTAAATGTGGAAAACAAATTCCTCTTTGTGTGCGCACAGCAGGCAAAATAAATCATGTTATCACTTTATTAAATATACTAATATTTTAATGTTTTTTTCTTTAATTGCACTGTAAATTAAACTTTTTATTTTTATAGCAAGTGCTTCTAATGCTTCGAATATACTTTCCCAGCATA
Organism: Corydoras maculifer; assembly: GCA_019802435.1. Lineage (NCBI taxonomy): Eukaryota > Metazoa > Chordata > Actinopteri > Siluriformes > Callichthyidae > Corydoras > Corydoras maculifer. The sequence continues at coordinate 1,059,090 of JAFMOD010000933.1, forward strand.
ACTATGTGAAAGTCAACAAAAAAAAATACTCCAAAAAGGCATGGTATTGTTAAAATGCTGTGTAGTGGACCTTCAGTGTTCTGTGCAGAGTCTTGACATTAGGTCTTTTAATTCAATGCTAGTGCTTGACCTTACAAATGCTTTGCTGACTCAATGAACAGAATTCTTACCAACACACTGTAAAGTCTTATGAGAAATCACTGTAAAATTTGTGGCTGCAACAGTTGCAGGACATCATATTCACATATTGACAAGACAGAAACCAACTAATTCCTTATAATAGCTATGTCCCAATTAAAGGTAGAGCTTCATTTAGTATAGATACTCGTACAGTAAATCTGCAGTTTTTTTCAGATGAGAAAACTCAAAATTTCTATCATAAATTTATTGTACCTATTATACATTTCTTCTTTTCTATTTCCTTGTTGTCTTTTTGTGTTGTCTCATTTGCCCACCCTTTACCCTGTGTCTATTTCTTTGGGTGAACTTCAAGCTTTCTACATACAGTTGTAGATAAAATATTGTAATGCAATATTTTGCAAAAGAAACCACTATAAATAGCTGTTCTGACTATTTAATCTCTTTTGTTTCTTTGCTGAAATTTAGTGAACAAATTGTCAAGTGAGGTGGCACAGTGTTGTAGTGTTTTTTTGTTCAAAAACATTGATTCAAGATGAATTGCTCTACATTTAAATCCAAACTGCCACTATATTGTGTGTGCCTATATGAGTAAGTGTGTACCCAACATATAGATTGGCACCTGTATCTACCCAGCACCTGACCCAAGAAGAGGATTGTTGTGTTATTTTCAACTTTGCTATCAAGAACCACTTGCCTATTAAAACATTATACTTAAACACACTTATGAAAGTTTACTGATGACTAGACTTTTTGAACTCAAAAAGCTAAGACTGGCACACTTCAAAATGAATGGATAATATATCTGTGCATAGGTTTAATAATGATTTACTTATATGTATAAATCCAGGTATGCATAAATGTCTTTATTTTTATTGTCTGCTTTAATGAAGGTGGCACGGTGGCTTAGTGGTTAGCACGTTCGCCTCTCAGTGCTAGGGATTCCTGGTTCAAATCCCCATCTGGGTGGAGTTTCCATGTTCTCCCCGTGTCTGCGTGGGTTTCCTCCGGGGACTCCGGTTTCCTCCCACAGTCCAAAAACATGGATCAAGTTAATTGAATTCTCAAAATTGCCCCATATAGAGTGTGTCTGTGTGAGTGAGTGTGTGCCCAGCGATGGATTGGCGCCCTGTCCTGGGTCTATCTGCCCAGCACCCGAGACGTTCTCCCCTGGATGGGCATGGGCAACCCCACTGCGACCCTAATAGAGGATAAGCGGGAGATAATGAATGAATAAATGAATGAATGCTTTAATGAACATACATTTACTGAACACTGATTGTGTACTTGTTTACACAGGAAAATGTGAAGTCTAAAACATTAATTCTATTAAAGGTGATGCTTCATTGCACACAGAGACGTACAAAATAACATGTTTTCACTCAAAAGAATGCAGAAATACTTCTTTAAATTTCTCTTATAGTTATTATTAATTATTTTGTAAAGAAATGATATAAGAAAATCCAGATGCACTGAAGCACCATCTTAACTATCCAAATCTGCTTGACAATGATTTGCTAAATTTACATTAACATTTACATTACGTTATGTAGCAGACGCTTTTATCCAAAGCGACTTACAAATGAGAGAACAAATGAAATAAAAAAAATTGATGATTTGGTCATTAATTAATGCTTAGTCATTTCTTATTAGCAATTTTCTAATATGAATATCATAATCTGTCATCGTTCTGTGATGGTTGACCGCACTGATGAGTCAGCATTCTCCAGCGCCCCCTGTCTCACATTGCTTGTAGCAGGCTAGCACCTGATAAACAAGTCCATGTTGTTCATCCAGGATGTTATAGGTATTTCATGTCCTTTGGACTTCCTCCACAAATCCTGTCATAATGCTTCCTTTAATGATCCTGGATACCTGGATGCCTTATCATTTTTATGTGCTGTACAGATACTCTGGTACTAGCCCAAAAATTCAGGAAGAGATTTAGTTTATATTTGGTCATTTAGCAGATGCTTTTATCCAAAGCGACTTACATGGTGAGCACAGGGTTAATCACAACATCCCTGGAGCAATGAGGGTTAAGGGTCTTGCTCAAGGACCCACACTGGTAACTTCAGTGTACCTGGGATTTGAACCGCCAACGTTCTGATTTATAGCCCAATGCCCTAACCAGTGAGCTACCCTACAGGGCATTACCTATATTTTGCTGTAAAATACCTGTACACATGGTTTTGTATTCTATTTCCATAATTTTGTTTTCTTTCTTAACAGTTCCACTATATACCAAGAAGGTCCTGGTTTTGATTTCCAGGTGGGAATGAACAAAGATGCTATTTGCCTGTATGCCCTCCATTTGCCCAAATGCGTTTACACAAGGAACTTTAGTTACCTCATACAATTCAGGGACAGGCTGGGTGGTAAATCAGAGACTGTTTTGCTTGAAACAATCCTGTCGGAAATGGGCATAATGATTTTAATAATAAAACTTTTTGAAAAAAACATTTAAACATTTAAATGTCATTAATTATACATTATATAATGTTCTTCTTTTCCAAATCAAAGTGAATACAAAATTGTTATCTATTAAAAAAGTGCAGATATCTGATCTTTGTAAATAATGTTAATTATCTTTTTAAAACTTTTTCTGATTTGAGTGAGAAAGAATCTGTTCATACTCCCAAGAACTAAACCCAAGGTCTTGGTGTTGGGTGAGAATGCTACCATACTGTGCCACATCTGTAGAGACTTATTCCTAATTTAAAATGGTATTTAATTACTAATATTAATTATTATTATCAATAAAATAAAAAACTTATATACTTATAAACTCAACTATAAAACCTTTTGTAATAAAAGCTTAATTACCTCTGATGTTCTCCCAAAGTCCACATGGGCTCCTGTCACAGTCCAAAAACATAGACTGCCCCTATATAGTGTGGATGCATGTGTGTGTGTGTGTGTGTGTGTGTGTGTGTGTGAGTAAGTGTGTGATGGTAAAGGATTTGTGCCCTGTCCTGGGTCTTTCTGCCCAGCGGCAAAACATTCTCCCTGGATGAGCATGGGGACCCTATGTGACCCTAGTAGAGGATTAAAAATTAGATAATGAAATGAGAGGTGACATCCTAAGATGAGTTCTCTAAAAAATTGCCCCATATAGAGTGTGCTTGAGTGAGTGAGTGTGTGCCCAGCGATGGACTGGCAACCTGTCCTGGGTGTAACTGCCCAGCGCCCGAGACGTTCTCCCCTGGATGGGCATGGTGAACCTCACCGCGACCCAAATAGATTATAAAGCGGGTGATAATGAATGAATGAATGAATACATCAACAAGATAGGTCAATTCTCAGCTCTTGCTGTATACTTGTAACAGTTTACCCCAATCCAGATACAGTAAGTGTAGCATGATACAAAAAAAGTAGTTAACATCTAAAGAGGGTTAAATAGTAAATCATAAAATACAAAGGATATCAGAGCAAGTAATCAAGGACATCATGTAACAGATAACATACATACCAAAATACAAAAGGCAATAAAGTAAAACACAGCATAAATTAACTTAAAGTCTAAATTGGCGGGCTACTGTGAACTCCTGACAATACTGAAAACATCTGGGTTTGAGATTAAACACTGGATATAATAGTTTGGAGTTTCAACTTTTCTTCATTGAAAACCCTGATAAAGAATTGTACACCAGAAAAGAGAATTGTTACGCATGACTAAATCTTTTTGTATGTATATCTTTTACTAATGTGTGAATGTGTCTTGAAATTGTGGATATTGGAAACTTGTGCTATCTTGGCTAGGTTTCCCTTGAACTCAAGATATTACACTCAAGGGTACTTCCTGGTTAAATAAAGGTTAAATAAATTAATTAAGTCTACATTTTGATGTGATAACTGAATATTTAGACCACAGGTTAGACCACATAATTTGTAGGCAAGTAAAAATATAGGAATATGTGTCATGTGTTTCTTGTTAACTAGGTGTTTTTCTGTTACAAGTGATAAGTGATTAATTAGGCTAATCTTAGTCATGTGAAGTCTGTAGCAAGACTGGACACAATAAGGACTTGAGTCAGGAATTCAGAAATCAAATAATTATGTTATCTAAAAAGTTTAAGATTTCTCTGGCTGGTAGATCCGCAAACATTCAAATGATGTAGTGTCGTGACTGATTGAATCTGTAAAAGGCTCACTAAACATGAAGTGAAGTGAGTAATGAAGTGATCTATTTTGCCTAATGTGCAGTGAAACACAGTTACTGTATATACAAACACTGAGTGAAGTAAGAACACATGCCAGAAGCGGTAGGTGGATACAGTGCCCAGACTGGCGACTGGAGTTAAGTGCCTTGCCCAAGCCATAGTGTTACCAGGAATCGAACTTGGAACATTCAGGTCACAAAGCTGGTCCTAACATAATAGCTGCTTTAATTTAGCAGTATAATAAATTTTCAACATTGTGTCAGCTTATGTAGGCTTATGACCGAAAAGACACAAGAACATTTATACTTAAAGTTCTTCATTGGTTTTAAACTGGCCAAGTTTAAAACCAAACAAACACTATATGGGGCCATTTATAGCCTTCAATTTACCTTAAATCCATGTTTTTGAACTCCACCCACATTGAAACATTTTAAACCCAATTGTTCAAAAAGCAATCTGTGCTTAAATAAACTAACGCCCTAAATCAAGCTGTGAGATGCACAGTTGATGGATCATTAAAGTTTGCTAAAATAAAGCCCCTTGAGCTGCGAGCTGCTTCTTGGTGGTTATAGCTTGTATCTAAACCACCGCATGGCCCCAAAGAATGTTTTTATGGTAATCAAAGTAATATATGGAAAACACATTGTATAGGAAAAACACAAACACAGACTTGAGAGTGCAATAACTAGTGCACAATTCTTCAAAAAAAAAAAGGACTGTCACCATACATTTCTTAATTTAACTGCTAGCATAGTGGTTCTTAGGGACTACATGCAGTGGTGCAGACTTTCCCAATCTATTGTACCTATGAAACAAAATGTAATCCACTTGTTTTCTATCTAAAAGTCTATTCCAAAACCCATAAGGCAAAAGACAGGGTAACACCCTGTGTTACACTCACCTACCTATAGATTAAAGCGGCTGCGCATAGGAAGCGCAGAGCCGTCGCACTCAAACGTGCTGAAGGGAGCCAGGCACGCAGGTAGCAGGGAAACGGAATTTATTAAAGGTGTAGGAACACCACAAAACACAGATACCGGACAAGTAAACATAAGGTTAAATACGAAGTGCACCGAGGACAGGGAATAAAGGCAATAAATACAAATGAAATCCGACCACGTGCACAACACAACCAATCAACAGAAAGAAATAATTAAATACCGTTAATGAAAGTAAATTAACAAACATAGAACAGGTGCCCTAGGCACCTGTTACAGTACCCCCGCCCCTACGGTCGCGCAATGGGAGGAAGCGACCAAGAAAAAAAATAAATAAATAAAAATCCCCAGGGGGGGAGGGGGGTCCTCCGCCCTCCTCGCACCCTCCTCGCGCACTCTGGCTATGCAGTTCGGTGGGCGCCCTCTGCGGAACAGGAGGGAACCACGCCCTCTGGCTGCGTGGTCCGGCGGATGCTCTCGGCGGGTGCGGAGTGGGCCACGCCCTCTGGCTGCGTGGTCCGGCAGACGCCCTCGGCGGGTGCGGAGTGGGCCACGTCCTCGGGCTGCGTGGCTAGGTGGGCGCCCTCGGGCTGCGTGGCGAGGTGGGCGCCCCTGGACCTCGGGCTGGGCGGCGTGTGTCCCCTGGACCTCGGGCTATGCGGCGTGCGGCCCCTGGACCACGGGCTGGGCGGCGTGCGGCCCCTGGACCTCGGGCTGGGCGGCGTGCAACCCCTGGACAACGGACTGGGCGGCGTGCGGCCCCTGGACAACAGACTGGGCGGCGAGCGGCCCCTGGACAACGGACTGGCCGGTGAGCAGCCCCTGGACAACAGACTGGGCGGGGTGCGCTGGGTGGACCTCGGCGGGCACGCATGCTGGGTGGACCTCGGCTGGCACGCACGCTGGCACGCACGCATGGAAAGGTTCTGTTTAGTCTCATTGCTTATTTGGCTATTTCCATTTCAAAATCCAGGATATTCTTTTCACTATATAATGATTTGCATTCACAAATTATTGAAGATACTTATCAGTTTTAAGCAATTTTTTTTGATGAACTGATCAATTTGGTTCACCAACCTAACACTCTTTATCTCTGTTTGCATTCACTGTAAGTAAAAGTGCTTTAATCTTAAAAATTAAATAATCAAGGTAAACTTAAATGGTGTGTTAATATTAAGTGATGTGTTTATATCATGATCATAAAATGGCTAAGATTGCAGTTCAGACTGCCTTAAGAATCAACTTACAATATAATTAAAAATAAAGGTGCCTATTTTGCACAAGGCACGTTGCAATGCTAATTGCTATCTTACTTTTAGCCAATAGTCTACACCTGCATTATTTAAATATCAATGGTGCTTGTGAATATACCTATGCAAATAGCTGTGGTGTCTTCAAAATACGTTCATGCAAATTTCTGTTTTGACAACTCAAAACACAGGTGCCCCACTGAGGTCATACAGCACCTTGCTTAAAGAGAATGGAAACTTACACGCTTATTGGTTCATTGCAGCTAGTGACCAAAATGTACCCATGAAGAATTAAAAGAATTAGTACATGACATTTGCGCCTTGTGCACGATGCAAGCCATATTTTTTTTTTCTTCACAATAGCAGAGAAACACTGACACCATCAATAAAACAGGGCCAAGATATTTTCAGTAATATGTAAAATGATAGTTATAAAACATATTTTAAAGTCAGTAATGTTGCAATTTTTGTGCAAACAGTGTTAAAGGCTACAAACAAGCGGTATACCAGTACTTTCAATCAAATATTAGCTGACAAGTCCGAAATAACTAGTTTCTAGCAAGTTCCAAAGCATAATCTAGTGGCTCTTTACATCATACAAAAAAACAAATAATAATAATAACATTTATAAGTATTCACAGTAAATGGAGCTCGTTTTTAATGGATTAAAATTTTCCAAATATTGCCTTTGTTTTCTTATACATGACCTTGGAATAAATGGATCACAGCACCCAGTCGAACCAATGTAGCAGTTAATTTATGATGGATGTCAGATAGGAAGTTGTTGAATAATTACAGTAATTATAAAATGATGAATGCAACAACATTTCATTCTCAAGTTTCTTCTACATTCCTGTAGAGTCAAGTTCATGATATATTGTCACATTGTAATTTTCATGTCCCACCCTTGTGGTATTTACATAAATAGTTGAAATTTTCTTACAGCTGACACAATGCAGAATTAATGGCCTATCCCTTCGTTTCTAAACAATGCTATTGTATTTGATGAAGTGAATGATCTTTTTGTTATACAGCCTTTTTTTTAGCAAATAATCAACCTGTATCTTCTTGATTATTTTGTTCTATCCTATTGTCATTCATAACCTTAAATCATGCAGGTTACTCACAGTTGATCAAAATAATTAAATCAGTGGTGGGTCTTTTATGAGTTTAAAATCAAGCCATTACAAACTTTTGCAATAAAGCTGGTTTAACCCACTGCATATGTCAATTTACTTCTGATGTAAATGTCACTCCTACTGTGTTTTATATATATTTTTATTAGTAAATTTATTCTAGAAGACAGAATATGAACCAGCATATTCCAGCTACAAGTTAAACTTATATGCAGTATTCAATCAGCAGAATATGAAACACTATGTGCTGGCTGACCAACAGCTGTGTACCAGCATTTTGATTAGTTTGCATGGCATAATAGGTTAAGGCTCTTGAACATGGCCCTTAAACCTCATTGCTTTAGGGGTGCTGTACCTTCGTTCTGACCCCAGCTATCAAGTTGAGATACTTGTAAGTTGCTTTGGAAAAAAAGAATCTTCTTAACGACCTAATGTAAATGTATCATCTTATCTTAGACATAATTTGGATATGCTTTGGATAAACTGCTTTAATTCATGCTTAACTTAGAAGCGCAATTGCAGTATTATCTAAGCATAATGTTGCATAGTCAGTTTGAAATGCGATGCATTTTTATTTATTTTATTTTATTTATAAGTATATCGAATAAGTATATTGAATTATCCTTGCTTATTTTTCTGGTTTTAAATTTGCCTGCCTAATTATATTTTGAGGTAAATGTTAATTATTTACATTATGTAACCTCATCTCATTATTCTTTATATAATCCTCTACTAAGGTCACAATGGCTGTTTCCCCATTCAAATCCAGGGAAGAACCCTGGGTGCTGGGCAGATTCCAGGACAAAGCATCCATCCATTAGTCAGCACATACTCATTCACACAGACGCACACACACACACACACACACACACACACACACTACATAGTGTATAGGAATAAGGAAATTAGAGCAGCTAATTCCTCTTTGAATCCATGTTTTTGAACTGTGAGAGGAAACCGGAAAACCCAGAGAAAATCCACATGGACATGGGAAGTATATCGAAACTTGGATTCGAATTGGATTCAACTCTTCCTCACTGCTGGTTTTTCTCACTGTATTCTATGTTATGTACTGATTTTTTTCCTATGTACTGATTTCTATTGCTATTGTAATTATTGTTTTTTTGGTCTTCTCCTAATTCATATATTAGATGTATCTTTTTAATTTCTTCTTCTTATTTTATCAAAACATGAGAACACCACAATTCAGTAGTTATGGAGAAAACCAGCTACACTATAAAATTTTCAAACCTGATAATTATCTGATCCTGTACCCCCCGCTTTTAATTTATCTTTATATATACATATATAAGTTCAAGTTCAAGTTATTTATTTATATAGCGCTTTTTACAACAGTACATTGTCACAAAGCAGCTTTACAGAATGAAAAGCCTTTAAACCCTCAAAGAGCAAGCCAAAGCGACAGTGGCAAGAAAAAAATCCCTTTTATGTTGTTATTCAAGGAAGAAACCATGGGAGGACCAAGACTCAGTGGGGGACTCATCCTCCTTGAGCGGCCAGGCAGCAACAACAATGTAGGACAGCCATGTAGAAACATTTAACAAATGGAAAAACTAAAAACTGCAGGACCGCCAGTCCAATTAATATACACACACACACACACACACATATATATATTTGAGATGATTCACTATGCACAGCAAGTGTGTGTGTATATATATACACACACACTTGCTGTGCATAGTGAATCATCTCAAATGTTAGTGTTGTATCATATCAAGTTTGAGTTGTTCCAGTTGCTATGGTAAGGCTGTAGGAAAATAAGACTTCAGAGACCTGATGGACTGGGACTACAATCGTTTGTGTTCATGTAAATCTTATAAGAAACTAAGGTAAAAAATATTAGTCACATTTACCTTTTAAGACTATCTGATTATTTATTATTGAACATATTAGAGAGTTACATGATACTACTGCTGTGAATCTCTGGTTAAATCTCAGCTTCCACCCTGTTTAAAAAGATAACAGATATCCTGGCACTAGCAGCTCTCAGTGGTTTAACCGATATTAAAACCACAGCTGCAAAAATGCATACAAAGCCAAAACCAACTTTTTTGTGCCTTTACTCACAATGAAAAGAGCCCAGTAAAAGATAACAGTTCTATGAGAGCATCAACAACTACTCAGGAAGTGTGGAGAGCTTAATTTAACATGAAAGACAAATATAACTAAACTATGGACAAGATGTCCGTAAATGAGCTAGTCACACTAAAGTAGCAGGCAGAATAAGATTTCCTTTTCATGGCTGAATAAAACCAGTTTATTTACTCTGGATGCTTCTCATAAATCACATCAAGACAGGCAGTATTGGTTGAGGTGAAGCCAGGATGCAAGTAATACAATTTCGATCAATGCTTTTCTAAATGGATTATTTTTTGTCTGCGCAAGAAAAAGAGGCATATATTGATATTGAACTGATATTTCACACCTATTATGACTAACAGATGACCAAACTCCAATCCTGAACTTTTAAAACTTAAATGACAAAATTTTAAAACCTAAATGCGTTAATTGATGGAAGTTGAGTAGTTAGTACGGAAGTGCGAATGTGAAAATAAAAGTGTGAATTGCTAAAGAAATGAGTGAATTTGTAGAAACGTGGATAGAAGAATGGGTGGTTAGGTGTAGAAATGAATGTGTGAAATGACGGTAAATAAATAAATAAATAAAATAAATGAACAGATGGCAGTTACATATAAATAAATCTAAGAAGGAGTTACCAACTTGTCACTAAATATATTTTTTTGAAATAAGCATGTCTGGGTGGAGTTTCCATGTTCTCCCTGTGTCCACATGGGTTTCCTCCAGGTTCTCCGGTTTCCTCCTTTATTCCTGTTTGTTTGTGTGTCTGTGTGAGTGATGGTGTGAGGGTGAGGGAGCAATAGATTGGCGCACTGTCCTGGGTGTATCTGTCCACTGTTAGAAACTTTCTCCCCTAGATGCGCATGGGGAACACCCCTGCAACCATACTAGAGAATCAAGCAGATAATAAATGAATGAATGAATGAATTAATTAATTAATTAATTGGTATTACAGTTATTTGTCTGGAGGCAAGGGTGTGAAGTTGTGTAACTGCACCCATCGGTTAATCAATGGATCTGCGTGTACATGATTAGATAGATGTAGTTAAGTTTCTATCCTTAATAGTTTTCTTGTGTTTCCTGCTGAGTAAATCAAATTGACACAAGAGCAGCATAAATAGTGCTTAGATTGTAATTGCGGTAGGACAGATTATTTAAATACTTTTCCATATCAGCTAAGGTAACAGCAGGTCACTCAAATGAAACAGACTGGGCATACATGTGCAAGGAACACCAAACACACACTTGCGCACACACATACCCACACATCACATTTTTTTAATACTGAGATTTATGTTACCCTCAGTCTAAAAACATGGATTTAAAGTAAATTCAATTACGAATTGTCCCTAAATAGTATTTGTGTCTGTATGTGTGAATGTGTGAGTGTTTGCCCAGTGATAAATTGGTGCCCTGTCCAGGGTGTATCCACCTAGCACCTTAAAAGTTCTCCATTTGATGGGCAATGAGAACCCCCCCCCCCCCCTGCAACCTGCAAGCAGGATTAAGCGGACGTTAATAAATGAGTTAATCTACACACTGCTTCAATAACATTGACCTGACAGAATGCTGGTTTAAATAAAAAATAATCATTTTTATTAAAAAAGCTTCTGATGTACCTAGCCACTTTTACCATGGTCCTGTTGATGTTACATTTAATGTAGTAAAGCTTGAATGAAGAGTCGCTAGGCATTTAGTTTAGAACAGCTTTGAGCAGCTTGTGTGTATAGATGGGTGTATAAAAGAGCAGATGTCATGATAAGAAACTAATGTGTAGATGGAACAAACTGTGGATGGATAGATATGTTAATGGAGAAACAAGTGTTTAAAGGGGTGGTGTCTGAGCTAGAACATTGATGTGTGATTCACAGTAAAAAACATATGTTCAGTCAAAATATTGTGAACATATAGTTACAGAGGCGTGGATTATTTATTTAATTGTAAACATTGAAACATCAGTCATGACATATTTTATAAACCCTTTATGTGAAGTGCTATCCACTAAAACAATTTAGTGAGGGTTGAGGGTGACTTAATGGGGAGAGGACATGTAATGTGCGCATTCCATTTTACTCAGGAGATAGATATTAGTTGGTACACCCAATATTCTATGCAGATTTGATTCAGAAATTGTTGGTTTCAGTACTTGCTTTAGGCTAAAACATTTCTATGCGATATCTTTTCTGTATATAAGTGTATGTTATTTAGTTTGTTAAGCTGGAAAATGGGGCAGTAATAGGTTTGTGATTAAGAAACCAGCCTTGAGACCTAAATCAGAATTACAATCAGAATTAGAATACTTTATTAATCCCCAGGAAAAAATTGCAGTTTTTACAGATGCTCTATTAGATGTGTTTACAGTATATATACAAAGGGAAAATAAAAAAATAACCATAATAGTAGTATTATTAAACTAAAACTACTAAAAATATGTAATAAAGTAGAACTAAAAGCAAAGTGGCATAGTAAGTGAAAGTAAAGTTGCATATGTATAGTGTGTAGTATCTGTTAATTTAAAATTAAAAAAATTTGAAATAAATTTAAAATTGAAAAACTGCCTGTGGTGCTCTGTGGTGCATTATGGGGGAATGAGTCTTAAACTAAATATGCTTTTGTGTCTGACCAGTGTGCGGTACAGTGGGTGGGAGGCATTGTCCATGATGGCCTTCAGCTTAGACAGCAATCTCCTCTCTGACACTGCCCTCAGCAGTGTCCAGCTCCACACCCACACCATCACCGGCCACCACAGATTTATAAAAGTACCTGAGCATCATCCTACAGATGTCAAAAGACCTCTGACATCCCTCCCCTCCTGTCCACTTTATTGTCAATGTACACCCTCAGATATTTGTAGTCCTCTACAGTGTCCACACTGACCCCATTGATAGACACAGGAGTCACCAGTGCCTTGTTTTTTTTGCCATGTTGAGCTGCAGATGGTTCAGCTTACACCATGTGACAAAGCTTGAACAGGCAAATGCAAATGCTCATTAAGGCTTACCTTGGAATAGAACAACCAAATCAAACAAACAAACCGATCCTTCAGAAAGAATATAAATAATAAACTATTATTATAAATGATAATCACTGAATTGATAAGAATCAAAATACTTGTACATAAAACTAATAGGGCGGCACGGTGTCTTAGTGGATAGCACGTTCGCCTCTCAGCACTAGGGATTCCTGGTTCGAATCCCAATCTGGGTGGAGTTTCTATGTTCTCCCCGTGTCCGTGTGGGTTTCTGAGTTCTCCAAAATTGCCCCATAAAGAGTGTGTGTGAGTGTGTGCCCAGTGATAGATTTGTGCCCTGTCCAGGGTGTATCTGCCCAGCGCCTGAAACGTTCTCCCCTGGATGGGCATGGGGAACAATGGGGAATTTAATTTGCTGTGAATAGGGATCAGACAGGATATCCCAAGCACTTCATGCTTTAGACTTCATTCACAGTCTGTATAACATAATAATTTAAATACAACCATTGGATGATGGATCTACTATATTGTCTCTAACACCCAATACGGTTTTACATCTACAGAAAGCCATCAGGGTCATGGAGAGCATTCCCAATATAAATACTAGCAAGGTGTCTTTACAAACATCCCTGGTAGCTGTCAAGTTGCCAAATGATTTTGCAGAGAGCATGTGCTTGACTAAACAGCCTACCGTCCAGATCTGCTTCCCATTATTCTTTTAACCAATCCAACAATAGTGAAACTTGTAGTGAGTGTTTCTCAAAAAACTGTATTAATAACTTAATTATACCAAGAATTAAAAAATACATATATGTACAATGCCAAACAACATGAGTTATTTAATACATGGGCAAATATCTAAAGTTAAAAAAAGAGATTCCACTCATTATATACATGTACTTTGAAGTTCTACAATCGCTGACTTTAATACATTATTGTTTCTAAATAAGGTAAAAGCCATAGCTTATTGTTAATTGTTTCCATATTTACATCAAGTTTAGACAAAGACTCTTGTCTATAGCAAAAATAGGTACCATATAATGTCCATCACCTGATCCATACAACGGTGCTGCTGCCCTACTCCAAGATACAATTTTCCCAAGTAGCATATTTATCCTTTATTCATTACAGAGGCAGCCATGGATAAATACACACAAGCAGAGATTCATTAGACCATCAGTGTTACCATAGCAATAGAAATGCTGCACTCTCTGATGTGTACTTCTCTCTGTCTTTTTTTTTTAAGATAAAAGATCAGTACAATGAGCATTATTTTTCATTTTCCTAAATTAAAGTCCAGCCACTAAATAAAAGTTCACAATATGGACCCACACACCTATTGCTCCCATTATTCTTTTACCTAATCCAACAACAGTGAAACTTGCGGTGAGTATTTCTCAAAAAATAAATAGTTTTTTCTAAATAAAGTAAAAGTTAGTTAATAGCCAAATATTTAGTTTGCTGATTTAGTATTTCATAGCTTATTGTTAATTGTTTCCATGTTTACATCAAGTTTAGACAAAGACTCTGCTGATTATTGTCTATTGTCTATAGTATTCTATTCAATAGTATGGCTATTGTCAGTGTTGACCCTTTTTTAATACTTTTGCAATTCATCCTGGCATGCTGGATATCCACTTCTGAGCCAAATCCTTCCAACCCATTTCTGCCTAATTAGTTTATTACATTTTCTGTGTTTTTGTTTTTTCGTGTTCTATTTGAGAATTAATCATAGGTGATTAACACAGTGCAAGATCTGTAACATATTCTGGTCATGCACCCAACAATTTAATGTTCATCAAGACATTTTGTTATTACATTTCCTTGTGTCATGGTGTCCATAATGTTTAAAACAACATTGTTAATATAGCTCCTGTTTCTTTGGAAGAAATTGCTCTTGTAGGATGTTTTGGCACATGAATAGTCTCAGGATGCTTTACAGTTTGCATGTCATGGCAGTGCTCACCTGTTCATAATTTTTGAAGATGTTTCAAAAAGTCTAAAGGTGAATTCAACCTGCAGAATGTCAGTGACTTCTTTGCTGCCCCTTTTAACCAGGCCATACTCCAAACATTTTAGAAGACTGTCCTGGCACTTGCTGGATGTTCTTTAGGATCCTGAAGCTGATTTTAGAGCATTTCAACCTCTCTTTTTGTAGCTCTTGATAAGCTGAAAAATAGGTGCTATTGTACAAATGCAATGTCTTTGTCTCTTGGACATTTTTTGATGCAAAGCAATGATGACTGCATATGCTTTCTCAGAAATAACCATGTTAAACAAAAAAGACAATGCTTTTAACCACCACCACCCCTTTAAAGCAACCAATCTGCTCTTTTAAATCGATCAACATGACAAAGTGATATCAGATGCCTTTTCCTAGTTAACTTCTGAGCTAATGAGAAGCTCAATGTCGGTAATGGATTATTGAACGATAAATGACTATTTGTTTCAGTGGTGGTGTTAGGTATGTGTGTAAAATTGAACAGTTGTTTCAGTTTATAAACAAAGGTGTCCAGTATGTGCACACTTCATTAAACATGTTTGTGCTGTTGCTCGACTTTGAAGATGTAAAATCAGATACAGGAGCTCATTTAATGCTTTATAGTTTGTGTTGCTCATCATTTTATGTCACTTAAAAAATAAGATTAAGTATCACACAGAATTTCTGCAGGTTTTATTTTTTTTTATCAAAAAGGATATCTTATTTATTTTGCTGTAGTTTCTTCTAGACAACAATAATCAAAGATGAAATCAAGGTGTTGTGTAGGTCACTGATTTTTTTTTGGTTGGAGGGAAGAAAGTAAAAAAATGCTGACCGCATTGGATTTTCCCACTAAAGTTTCAAGTAAAAATTAGTAAGTAGTAGTTGTGTGGAGAGAAAAACTTTTTTGATGATGGAGGACAATGAAAAGATTACTGTAGCTCAGATAACGAATCTGTAGAGCTGTGGTGGGCACAACCCTAAACATTTAGACCAATAGAACTCTTAAAAAGAACATTACATGAGGTTATCAAAAAGTTTCTAACAATTGCTCAATGTGTGTATACATTGAAATAAATTTTAAAAGCCAAGTATTTCAACTCTGCTGTATTAAAATAAAACTAGAATAAAGTAGCACGGTACTGACATTATTTTTTTTTAGCTGCTTTCACAATCCCACAAGACCCTCCAGCACATTGTGAGAGCAGATAAAAAGATCGTTGATCGTTGATTCCAATCATAAACAAAGTGCATTCGGGAAAATGGAATTTATTGTCTGTATGTTATTTTATTCACAAGAAAAAATAAACATTTTATTCAATCAAAATACACAGAATCAATAGAATGTTTAGCATATTTTTTCAAATAAACATCTTGTTTATGTTCCATTTCTGTTTTATAAAGTCTGTCATGTATAGATATTTGTGATTGGCATCGGACGTTGGCGTGTTGAGTGCAAGGTGGAGACAAAAATGTGAAAGACGTTTTGCTAATTATCAGTGTGTAGATATTTTTGAGTGGCGAGACAAAAAGGGAGAGAGCAACAGTGGGCGTTAAAACAAGAAAGTGCCCATGGTACACCAGACACCTGCTGACGACCCCATCAAAAGAAAACTCAGTTGTGTGTAACTTGGCTGATGGTACCAAAGTATCAAAGTCGGTTTTTGTCCTAAACAAAATTTGTTCTGTGCAATTTATCACTGCAGCTAAACCTTACAGAAGACCCTTGACCCTTGATTTAGATCCTAATCCATCATATATTGATTCACACCATGAATCCTGATAAATCTTTAATATAACCAGTAAGGTTTTTACACATGCCTTACTATGTGATTGCTGCCAATCGAGTTACATTGTGTTCTAATCAGTCTTGCAAAAATCTGTAATTGTGTTTGGAAATGTGGGAAAATAGTAAGCCAATGAATCATAATCAATCTTTCAAACAAGTGTAGTCCTGTTTGTCGAGTCATACGGGAAACATTTCACAGTTTCATTTCATTAAAATGACACATATTAATGGTCTCGTGCCACATTTTGAATAAAAAAAATCGCAAGCTTTGACAGATAGTTGATTTATTTAATCCCTACATTTTTCCTTAACATTTCCTTCCTCATTTATTTTGTCCTTAATCAAATAAAATGTTTTTGACAGTTTACTGCGTTTATAGAAAATCTATATACACTGACAAAAAAATTACCGGGAAGTTCTTTGAGCTGTATTTGCACGTTAAAATCCTAAACGTAAAGTAAACATAGCACTTAAAAAAAGGAATCTTCTTTCTGGAGTAACCATTATACTTTTCAGTATGATGCCTGGCTAGTTGGCCTTTTTTGGTGACATCATTATCTGCTCTGGGTTTGTTTATTATAATATCAAAACAAATATATTATTAGAGGGTTTGACAAGACTTATATATGCTCACACCACTTAGTCTTTGTTGACCCTTTAAATAGATCTTGTTAGCTTTCTGAAGGAATATTTTAATAAGTGGTTATTCTCTAGAATGACACCAAACCTCACCAACTAACCAAATTTAAACAAAGTTGTGGAGAAATAATGGACAGTGTCCTGAAGAGACCAAGCCATACATTGCAGCTAACCAAAAAAAAAAAAAAAAAAAAAAAAA
>JAFMOD010000933.1:1092448-1143814 GCA_019802435.1 Corydoras maculifer
GGGGCTGAATAATTTTGCACATCGCACTTTTCAGTTTTTTATTTGTAAAAAAATTGTTGATTCATGTATAACTTTCATTCCACTTCACAATTGTATACCACTTTGTGTTGGTCTTTCACATTAAATTCCAGTGAAATATATTTATGTTTGTGGTTGTAATGTGACAAAATATGGCAAAGTTCAAGGGGTATGAATACTTTTGCAACCCACTGTATATCTTAGTCTGTATTATTTAATTTACATTATCGTATATATACTCATGCAGGAAATTATACAGGAATATGTTTTATAAGCGGGCGGCACGGTGGCTTAGTGGTTAGCACGTTCGCCTCTCAGCGCTAGGGATTCCCGGTTCGAATCCCCATCTGGGTGGAGTTTCCATGTTCTCCCCGTGTCTGCGTGGGTTTCCTCCGGGTTCTCCGGTTTCCTCCCACAGTCCAAAAACATGGAACAAGTTAATTGAATTCTCAAAAATTGCCCCCTATAGAGTGTGTCTGTGTGAGTGAGTGTGTGTCCAGCGATGGATTGGCGCCCTGTCCTGGGTCTGTCTGCCCAGCGCCCGAGACGTTCTCCCCTGGATGGGCATGGGGAACCCCACCGCGACCCTAATAGAGGATAAGCGGAAGATAATGAATGAATGAATGAATGAATGAATGTTTTATAAGCAGATAAATATTTGTAAAAAAGGATGCCAAGGGATAAATTCCATAACTATTATTATTTCTCCTTAAATCTTAATTTAACATCTCAACTTGAAGGACCAAATAAAACAGTGTAATTAAAAAATAATAATTTTAATAAAAAATTTAAAAAAAACATAACAAAACTTATTGGCCAACTTATTGGCTGAACAAATGGCTGGAAAACAGGTCATTTGGCATTAATGACACACACACACACACACACACACACACACACACACAAAATCACTTTTATTGAATTTCATTTAAAATTTCTAAAAATATTCTTCGCAAAACCTGAAAAAACACAACTACATTTTTTAGTTTCTACACCAATTCTAAGGAAGCTTCAAGCCATCTGCTTGAGCTTCATTCTCAACAAGATATTTTTTACATAAACTAGATCCAGACCAGATAAAGCATGCTCTAAGACTTAGAACTCTTGACATACAGGTTAACATTATAAATCCCATGCCACAATCGCATAATTGCATTACTACAACTATTCATGTTAAATAACTTTGAAACATTAAAAAATGCAAGAATAGATTTTTGCTTTGTTCATCATTTGGAAAGACAGAAATCCAAAGGTCTCTGTAGCTTAAAAATATTTCTTTTCATAATATTGGTACAACAAGGTTAATCAAATTTGTGGTTTGTTTGTCTCCTCGTAGCATACAGCATGTTTAATCAATGCAGTAGTGGAAAAATAAACTATTAAATTGTGAATCACAATCAACAGTGTGAAAATAAAACTTTGAAGACCATCAAGACTCTTATGGTCCTAAAATCTCATTTGCTGAGTCACCTTTTAAACCATATTAAAGTATGTGACACTGTAACTGCCACATGTTCATATTAATATGCCAGTTACTAAAATAAAAAAATAAAGCCTTTTTTAAAGAAAAAAAATGTTATGTTAAAAACAAACCGAAGACCACATCTGTGTAAGTGAACTGATATATACAATTGCTTGAAATGTTTTGATTGTTTATCAATTTTGTGGTACGGTGAAGAAGCAATTTTACATATTTACAAATTTACAGCTTTGGTGTATTTTTTTTATTTTCCCACAACACAAAAATTAGAATTTGGTGTAGTTTATCATAGTGTTTTTAAAGCCATATAACAGCAAGTAAAGGGCTTTACTGTTAACATAACACGAGATTAGTTCACTAGCACTCAGCTGTATGCGTGTTACAAAATGCAGCTTTTCCGCAATATAATCTCAGTAACTGGCACAGAATCATGGCTTGTTCTTTTAATAAAAACGCACAAGGATTTCCATCCACTGCAGTTCTTTATGGATATAACAGAAACTGACTTTTTAATCTTGAATTTCAACAGGCCCTGCCATTACCCCAGCGGTGTAATGGCATGAGCTGGGAGCTTGAGTTCGAGCACCTGTTGGCACAGAGTGTGACTACAATGGACAACTGTCAGAAAGGCTGTCCACAAACTTTTGGTAACGTACGTGCTGAAAGTTGGCCGTACTATAACAGCTAGCATACCAGTCACCTGGGGTGGCGTACTAGATTCTATAAACTTGCCAGTACAGTTGAAGACAGAGTGGTTTTGGCAGCAGTGACAGTGCCGGCTGGCTAAATATTGGATTTTCGGGCTGAAACACGATCCTTTTTTTCTTTTCTCTTTTTTTTGGTATCGGGAGCTTCTTTCTTGAGTTGCAGCACCTGGCAACACTTCAGGGGCGGAAGCTTCATATTGGCTCCGATATGAGCGACTCGGGACATGCACGCAACTGAAAGAACGCATGCAACTCGGAGCGAGCACCGCGTCCAGCAGCGGGAAAAATGTAGTAACAACACGTGGATTCGCCTTAGAACTTACAGCGACGACTTATTCGGCCGTGTGAACATGGGCCAACAATGACAAATGGTAAGTGAAATCGGTTTTTGTTCAAATTCAACTCACTTACCTTACGGACGGCGTTGCGTGTATTTCGCCCAGTGGCTGTCAGCCTCAGTACAGGTTGCTTTTATACCATCATTGGGGGGAAATCCCAGCGGATAATCACTAATTATTTACAGTCAAAAGGAAAGGATTTACAAGAAAAGTCATACTGAATGTGAAAGTGAATGTTCCTGGAATACTGTCCAGTCATGGAGTAACGTTAATTCTGCCAGTGGCTGTTAGAGATTCATTTATATAACGTTCATCAGTTTATTAGACAGTTACTTTAGCATAAAATCTATCTATCTATCTATCTATCTATCTATCTATCTATCTATCTATCTATCTATCTATCTATCTATCTATCTATCTATCTATCTATCTATATATATATATATATATATATATATATATATATATATATCCCCTAGAACTAACAGTCTGTTAGTGTAGAAAATAACAAGTTACAACTTGTATGTCTGTAATTTGTTTTCTGTCCAATCTGTTCATTTAACTTTAAATAAAAAGTTTAAATATTATTAAAAGTATATGTGTTGAAAAGTTTTATTTGAGCCTTGACTGCCTTTTATTAGCCTTTAGTAATTAAACCATGGACAGTTATTCATTTTAAGTAGGTCTAAGGTTGACATGTTAATTCCTGAAAAGATCCCTGAATCTATGCAAACAAAGGTACTTTTGATTTATAAATGGAAGCTGTACATTTTTATATAAAAACCAACAAAGATGAAAAGAGACTGTCATTGCATGTCATTGTGTGGAGTTGCTATTAAACATTCAAATTATCTACTGTCAAACATGTCAGTCTCAGTAAATTGACCCAGCACCACTGTTCACTGATGAATGGATGTAAAGTTGCTGGGGTACTTATAGATAGAAAGTGTTTTCATGGTACCACTGTCTTATATAATTAGGGTTAGAACTCACTTGATTACTCTGTATGTCTCTCTTCTATTCCCAGCATCTTCTTGGCACATTTGTTTTGGGATTTCTCCTTCTACCTCTTGCCTTCTCCTGCAAAAGCTACAACAATAAAGAGGACATCTCTAAAGATTATAAGTACATCATCACAAAGCAGCTGGAGGAAATAGTAAGTGTATATTAGGCTGTATTAAAACGGTTTTGCTTGTTATTTATTTATTTATTTTAATTTTTTCACAGCTGTGTAATTTTGCAAAAATATTTTTTGTAGACCCACAGTATTGAAATCAAGCTAAGGAATAAGACCTGTGTGAAAAGACAAATCCCTACAATGAACGTGAGTGTTATACCAGAAATGATTTTGGTTTCGCTTTTGATAAGGCCGCAAGTGTTTTGGTTGGATTCTTTACTGTATGGAAATCAGAGTACAGTCAAGCTAACCTTTATCCCAAAAATATCTTAGCCTTGTCTAGAATAAAATATAAAAAGCCCTCTAAAATGAAATCTGTCAGACTCTTATTATTTGATAGAAATGCAAAGCATCAGTAAGGGCAGAGGAAAAGCATAATTTTAAAAAACTGCACTATTATCATTCTGATGTTATGTTATTATGTAAGTTAGCAGGTTACAACCCAGTTTCTTTTGACAGATTAATCCACATCCTGGTTGACATTTGACTTGAAATTTGACTTTGAATTTCTGGGTTTAGCCTCAACGTAAATGTAGGATATTTACCCAGCAGTGACTGCTTCATTGCACTGAAGGAAATCATTAATCAGCCTGAGCAGATGTCTGAGACTTACTGAAGTCAACCTTGAAAAACCTAATCTCAAAAACTATCGTAGTTCAACGACTATACAGTTGATTTCTGCTGCCTCCTAGTGTCCACACGTAATAACAACTTGTCATGAAGGTCTGCAAAACTGCAGGTTGTTGCTATTAGACACTGCAGTGATGGTGGGAGGAATTAACAAAATCTTTAGTGTTTGATGTTTCTGATACTCTAAATCAAAAATTTATGTACAGTACATATTATTTTAACATGTCACTTATATAATTACACCATTATTTATGCATACACATTATTAAAATATGTGACCAATATGACTAAATTCTGTTTATATGGAGCTATGTTGAAATAAATAATTTGGAATAACATGCTGCTTTTAAAATAGGACACCCTAATTGACTGTAGTGAAAAACATTCACAGATCAAAAATAATACACCAATTTTGTGTTCAATCAAAATTGACACTGTTCAATTGACACTGTTTAAATGTTTAAAATAATTGAGATATTTTTACTTTTCAGACAAGAATAAATATTTTTATTTACCAGATGAATATAAGCAATGTGTTGGAATAATATTTTATTTAAATTTCTCTGGGTTCTCCGGTCTCCTGTCACAACCCCAAAACATAGACTCAGGTTATATTGGCTGCTTTAAATTGCCCCTACATAGTGTGTGTGTGTCTGTGTGTCTGTGTGAGTGAGTCTGTGTCCAGCAATATATTGGCGGCCCTGTCCAGGGTGTGTCTGCCCAGCGCAAAAAATATTTTCGCTTGTTGTAATACTATAACTCATATGTGCAATACCAAGTTTTATGGTAAACCACCTCTGAAGTAATTAGATTTCATCAATCATCTGTCAAAGAGATTGTGTGTAAACAGAGAAACTTCAAGATCACTGATCTCTGACATATTCTAATGCTACTGGAAATGTTTCCACAATTAGAAGAACATGACTACAATCAGGAAAACACATCTACAATCAGGAGAATACATCTACAATCAGGAGAACATGTCCATAATTGGGCAAACACTTCCACAATCGTGAGAACACAGCATATTAATAGTGTAAGTGCAGGTTGCAAAATTAATAAACTACAATAATATTCTTGAGAAAATGCTTTTTTTATTATTAATTACATTTTGTAAAACAATTTTTTTACAGGGGCGGCACGGTTGCTTAGTGGTTAGCACTTACGCCTCTCAGTGCTAGGGATTCCCAGTTTAAATCCCCATCTGGATGGAGTTTCCATATTCTCCCAATGTCCGTGTGGGTTTCCTCCCACAGTCCAAAAACATGGATCAAGGCAATTGAGTTCTCCAAATTGCCCCATATAGAGTGTGACTGTGTGAGTGAGTGTGTGCCCAGCGATAGATTGGGGCCCTGTCCTGGGGGCATCTGTAGGCAATCGACTTATATCCAGCCATACACTTTGGCAACTTTAAGACTAGTGTATCCAGTTATGCTTTTATAGCTGTAAATGTAATAGTAACTGCTTTAAACTTTTACTTTAAACTATTTCTATACAAAGTTTTTGTTTTTAAACTCTTTAATACAATAGGGGATTTGATGATATACAGAACTAAATTCAGCATTCATATCCTGTCGTTTTTAACCTGTACAGTAATCATCATAATCATATAAATCATGACAGTGTTGCTTTATATGAATTATTTTAAACTCATGCTCTGTCCGGCATAAGCCTGGTTAGAGTGGGACACTAAAACTGTGTTGGTTCAAAAACAAAAGTTGCTAAAACATTTTGCCGAGCTGACCCCCAAACCACAATATTTTCAGTTATTTACTCACCTCAATAACTTTTAATAGCCATGTAAGGCATATTTACAGTGATGTAGTAGCTTGAGGTAAAATAACAGTTATGGATTAATCTTAAAATAACTGATACCTTGAACATCACTTTCAATAAATATAGTAGGTTTATAATGGTGATGTCAAGTTGCTTTAAATATTTGTAACTAAATACCACTCTATCTAAAATCTCACTCTATCATATAATAATAATAATAATAATAATAATAATAATAATAATAAACATAAACACAGTAATGTGAGATTTTTTATTACCAGAGAAAAGTAATTAAGCATATTATGCATATTAATTTAAGAAGCCAACAAGCCAAAAAAAATGGTGAGTTTTAAATATTTAAGATTTAAATATGCTAAGTTTTGCACCTTCCCTTAAGTATTGTAGCAGTAAATTCCAGAGCTGTATAAGTTGTAATTTGCTCTTTGATTGTGCAAAGCTTCATCTCACAGACAACCTGTTTGGTGGGATGTTACAAACAAAAACATTCATTATGTATGCAGTGGTTTGCATCACAGTTAATTTGACATGGTTTTGTAAATTAGATATTAGAAGGAAAGTGTCTATGAAGATCTGTCAAGATTGTTACCTTACTACCTTGCTCCTTTTGATTGTGTGATGTAATGTGGTGACAAGCTATTTCTATTTCCATTGTGAGTTGATGTTAATGCTTCTGCCACTCTAACAGTATTCTGTATCGTTTCCTAAGTAGATTCAAGGCATGTCAGTTCTATGCCTTAAAAGTCTCAGACACACCTTTAAAACAACAGCACGTGTAAAGTGAAAAGCCAAACAGGCTATGTGGCCTGAGTCACACGGCGCTGTGCGTAGATTAGGCCATGCCTGTGAAGTCACTATTGTCATGACCAAAAACACTAGAAACACCTCTGTATAAAATGAAATCAGTTCTCTTAGAATACTGTTGCAATTACAAATGCTTAAGAATGCAGATTCATTTCTTTTGATAACATTGGAACTCAAGAAATGAGCAAAATCAACATACTTTTTGGTAGCTTACCTTTTGGAAATCTTTATGGTAAACATTCCAGTTTCTTACACTTGGAATCTTGGACCTAGAATTAGTGCCTAGCATGTTTGCCCCCACCCCCAGGGACCCTAGTACAGGATAAAGCAGAATGGATCGATGGATATAATTGTGGACCAATTTATTTTAAAGACCTATTTTATTTCATTTCTATATATTCATATCTCTCCATTGGCATTAACAATGCTGCCAGCATTCATTACAAAGCATTGTGGATCTTGTGCTTCTTACCTTTACCCTATTTTTCAAAGATACACCCGAATGTCGAGGAATGAAGTGGTAAAATGATATTCCCAACTCTGTCCGTGATGCTGAGACATTCAGCAGCGTTAAGAAACAACTCAAAACACATTCCTTTTACAGTATAAGTACTAAAATCGTCTGCTGTGGATAAAATCGTCTGCTAAATAACTAAATGCAATGTAAATGTGTTTTTTTATTTATTAATGATACAATAATGTGCTTTTGGCCGCTCAAGGAGGATGAGTCCCCCACTGAGTCTTGGTCCTCCCAAGGTTTCTTCCTTGAATAACAACATAAAAGGGAGTTTTTTCTTGCCACTGTCGCTTCGGCTTGCTCTTTGGGGGTTTAAAGGCTTTTCATTCTGTAAAGCTGCTTTGTGACAATGTACTGTTGTAAAAAGCGCTATATAAATAAATAACTTGAACTTGAACTTGAACTTTGCGGGCGGCATGGTGGCTTAGTGGTTAGCACTAGGGATTCCCAGTTCGAATTCCAATCTGGGTGGAGTTTCCATGTTCTCCCCGTGTCCGCGTGGGTTTTTCTCCGCTATCCTCCCACAGTCCAAAATCATGGATTAAGGTAAGTTGAATTCCCCAAATTACCCCATATAGAGTGTGTTTGTGTGTGTGTGCCCAGCAATAGATTTGCACCCTGTCCAGATTGGCTGTATCTGCCCAGCACCTGAAACTTTCTCACCTGGATGGACATGGGGAACCCCTCCCACAACCCTATACCCTATAGGATAAAGCGGAAGATAATGGATGGATGGATGGATGATGTGCTTTACAAAAAAACTATCTATTTTAGTCTCATTTCTCCCAGAAAGTTTCTAACTTCCTTATTTAGGTTTTAGCAGATCACTGGTCTCTGTGCCAACACTGTTAGGTATTCCTTGGCCTCCTATCACAGTGTCCAAAATCAATTTGGATGATGAAAGATTGTAAATGATAAGTTGACTGTTGTATTTATATCTGCAGCTAGACTTTAATTAGTTTGGAAGTTGCTAATAATTTTGTCTTGTCCACTTCTGGAGTTGCATTATCTGTAAGATATGAATGTGTGCCAATGATTATTGCTCAAGACTGCAATTAGGCATGTTGTGAATTTAAGAAGAAATTCAGAGATACATGCAATAGGTATTTTTCATATTGAATATAGGCAGGGACAAAGAGCTTACAATGTATGGGGAAAAAGCTACTGAAATTAGATTTTTCTGTTGTGTGTCATTTTGGTAGTAATTACAATTGTCCAGTGATTTAGAAAGAAGACTGAAAAAAGTTAATGGGATTGTCATGCCGTGTGACGTCACAAGAATCAGTCCAACCTTGCTCCAAAAAACAAAAAGTGTTTATTTTTCTTTTCGTTAAGGAAAAAATAAGGAGAAATGAAAACCAAAGAGTTAGAACGAAAAATCATACGCCGGGACAAAAACCAAGGAGCGAGGCTTCAACGGAGCGAAGAACCGATCCGTGGAACAAAGGGCAGGTGAGCGGCAGATCGTGCCGGCGAGATGCAATCCAATCCCGAGGGTCTTAGGGCTAGAAGAACAAACAGTTAGACCAGTGACCGAAAAGGAATTTCAGCAAACGCGAAACAATCCAACACGACCGACACCGCCACAGCGTCACTGAAATAGTGCTGTCAATTAGAATTCCGGAGACTCGCCACGTCTTCCTTCTGTGAGCACTGGAAGGGGAATGGAAAGAAGCAGGTCTTACACCCCCCCCCCCCGCCCGACGACCTGTAGGGTGCACATGCCACGAGGAGGAATGAATGGTCCTGTACTTACCCCGACGTGGCGGCCGACCCCGAGGTCTGCGAGCGGGACGGTCGGGATGAGCCGAATGAAAGTCCACGATTAACTGAGGGTCTAGAATATCATTGGCCCCCACTCAGCTGTGCTCCTCAGGGCCAAAGCCCTCCAAATCCACCAGATATTGTAATCTACCACCCACTCTTCTGGAGTCCAGCAGTTCAGCCACTCGATACACCTCTGGTACTCCTCTGGCCGAGGTGGTACTGGCGGCTTCAGACCACCCGTAGTCAAGGGGACCGGACACGAACGGCTTAAGGAGGGAGGTGTGGAAAACCGGATGTAATCGCCACTCCGGGGGAAGGTCTAGGCGGTAAGAGACCTCGTTAATGCGTTTTAGTATACGGAACGGCCCTACGTACCTGATCAAGAGTCTACGCGTCCCCGTACGGCAGAGCAAATTCCAAGAGCTGAGCCACACTTGATCACCCGGCGTGTAAACGACGGCTGCAGAGGGCTCGGGGTCCCAGGGAGCAAACGGAGGCCGACAGCCCAGAACACATTGGTAGGGTGTGATGCCTGTGGCCGAATGACGCAACGAATTCTGCGCAATCTCCGCCCACGGCAGTTAGCGTGGCCAGTCCGACGGGTTATTATGGCAGAACATTCGAAGGAATTTGTTCAGCTCTTGGTGCGCCCGTTCGCACAGCCCATTAGTCTCTGGGTGATGTCCTGACGAAAGACTCCCCGAAGACCCCAACTTCTCAAAGAACGCTCTCCAGACGGCGGAAGTAAACTGTGGACCCCGGTCTGACCAAATGTCCTCAGGAATGCCAAAACCTGTAAAAATATGCCGAAATAGCCACTCTGCCGTGAAAAATGCTGATGGAAGACCCTTGAGGGGAATGAATTTAATGGCCCTAGAGAAACAATCACTAATTGTCATTATGGTGTTAAGTCCCTCGGATGGGGGCAGATCCATTACGAAATCCACTGCAACATGCGACCAGGGTCGGGCCAGTATGGGTAACAGGACGAGATTGCCAGCAGGAAGTGATTTGTGTGTCTTACATGCGGCGCATATCGAGCACGACTTCACTTCCCACCAATACCTCCTGCAAAGGAGTTGAATAGTGCGTGTGATGCCCGGATGTCCGGTACTTAAGGATGTGTGTGCCCAGGTGATGAGCTGACCACGTAATGCTGGAGGCACGTACAGCTTTCTGACAGGACAGTGGTGTGGACGGCGTGTGTTGCGCAACACCCTCTGAAACGGTTGGGGTCCGGTGTATTGTCCTCATGCAAACGGGAAATGGCATCAGCGGCCGTGTTAGAGCTACCCGGTCTGAACGAAATGATAAAGTTAAAACTGTTGAAAAATAGTGACAAGCGGGCATGAAGGGCATTAAGACGGCGAGCTCCCTTAATGTACTGGAGATTTTTATGATCTGTAATAACAGAAAACGGGGTAGTGGTGCCGATCAACCAATGCCTCCACTCCTCAAGAGCCAGTTTAACTGCTAATAGCTCGCAGTTCCCGATGGAATAGTTGCATTCGGCAGTTGATAGCTTATGGGAGAAGAAAGCTACCGGTCGAAGCAGGGAACGGCTACTGAAGCGCTGGGATAGTACAGCCTCGACCCCATAAGCTGAAGCATCCACCTCTACCACGAAAGGTTTTTTGGGATCCGGGAGAGCCAACACCGGTGCCGACGCGAAACGGTGTTTAAGGCTAGTGAACGCCCGATCTGCCTCCGGAGTCCAATTTAAGTGTTTGGGTTGTTCCTTTAGCAGCGAGGTAATAGGTAGAGCTATGGAGCTAAGAGCAAATGAATTGACGATGAAAGTTGGCAAATCCTAAAAACCGCTGCACCTCACGAACAGTATTGGGCCAGTCCAAGATGGCGCGAACCTTCCCGAACTCCATTGACATGCCCTCGGCCGACAGGTCGATCCCCAGAAATGAAACTCTTTTCTGAAAGAAGACACATTTCTCAGCTTTCACAAACAGATGGTGCTCTAATAACCGTCGTAATACCTCCCGCACATGCAGGCGATGTGTCTCGAGATCCCGAGAATGGATGAGGATGTCATTAATATAGACTAAAGTGAACTCCTCAAGGAAATGATGCAAAACGTCATTAACGAATGCTTGGAAGACGGCTGGGGCGTTAGTAAGGCCAAAGGGCATGACCAGGTATTGGTAGTGCCCCGTAGTGGTTACAAACGCAGTTTTCCACTCATTACCCTCCTTAATGCGCACCAAGTTGTAAGCGTTGCGAAGGTCGAGTTTGGTGAATATGGTCGCCTGACCTAGACGTTCTAACGCCAACGGTAGCAAGGGCAAAGGGTAGGCGTAGCGGCGCGTAACTGAATTGAGACCCTGGTAATCGATGCAAGGGCGAAGTTCGGAGTTCTTTTTGGGTACAAAGAAGAATCCCGAGGCTACTGGGGATTTAAAAGGCCGGATGATGTCCAGCTCCAGAGCCTCCGCTATGTATTTACGCATAGCCCGGTTCTCCATCACAGAGCGAGGGTAAGGACTGACCCTGGGGAGCTTAGCGCCGGGGACCAAACCAATAGCACAATCGTATAAGAGAGGCAAAATTTAGACCACCGCAAAATCCCACGCTCTGACCAGGAGGTGACAGGGTCGTGCCGCTGCAGTCAGGGTAGGCCAAGGATCATCGTGGCGCTGGGAGAGTGGATGATAAAAAAAGAAATCAGTTCAACATGCAATGCACTAATCTGTAGAGAAACAGGTTCAGTATAGGGAGCTGCCCATCCACCCCACAGATGGGTAATGCTTTGGGTAGGCTGTGGAGCCGAAGTATCCACCGTAATGCGAGGTCTTTGTCCAAGAAGTTCCCTTCCGCCTCAGAATCGATGAGCACCCTAGAGGTATAGTTGGTGTCTCTGCTGTATACAATCACCGAGAGATACCATGGGCTGGAGATGTCCTTTCTAGTGGTGCTTACCGGAGTAACTGCTGGATGGGCAGGACGCTTCTTGGGCCGAGGCGGTGCAGGATGTTCTCTGGGGTTTGACCTCGCACGAACCCAGAAGATGGTCAGCACTACCGCAGTAAAGGTATAATCCTGACCAGAGACGACGAGCCCGCTCCGATGAAGACAGCCGGAGGGAGTTCAGCTGCATGGGAGACTCGTCCGAAGGGTTGGGAAACTGGACATTCCTAACAGGAGCAGGACGTGGGGATCGACTGGAACGGAGTTGGTCTAAGTTAATAGCGGTGGTGATGAGCGCCTCAAGAGACATCCGTGCGTCCCGACTGGCTAAGTCTTTCTGGATCTCGTGTCAAAGCCCAGCACAGAAGGTGGTCAGGAGCGCTGGTTCATTCCTCCCGCTCCGGGAGGCCAAAGTGCGAAACTCTAACACAGTCAGACACAGTCAGAGATCTCCCTGTTGAAGCTCATGCAGCAACTCTCTGCACGGGCGTCCGTGTCGTGCGTGGTCAAAAGTTGTTCTTAAAAAGAGTTAGAAACAGGGCATAATTCCGGGTCATTGCCGGCTGGGACTCCCAGAGGGCGGCGGCCCATTCCCCCGCTTTGCCCACTAGACGAGACATGATGAAAATGATTCTCTGAGCGTCGGACATAGGGGGTCTATTAGCGTCTTTATGCGCCAAGCCGGTGTGCAATCCAATCCCGAGGGACTTAGAGCTAGGAGAACAAACAGAACAGTGACTGAAAAGGAAGTTCAGCAAATGCGAAACAATGCAACGTGACCGCCACCGCCACAGCGTCACTTAAATAGTGCTGTCAATTAGAATTTCGGCGACTCGCCACGCCTCCCCACAGAAGGAAGACGTGGCAAATGAGCACTGGAAGGGGAATGGGAAGACGCAGGTTTTACAGGGATGAGATAAATGCATCAATGAACCACAAAGAAACTTAGGCTTGCACAGCCACAAGGATAAGATTATGGCAGATTTTAAATCAGAATTGTTGTATGACTGATAGGAATGCGTGGGGCAAATTTTAGTCTTTAGTTAATAATAAACATTAAAATCATTATTCAAACGTATATACTGTTTTAAAATACAAAAACCAATTTCCAGAAAAAATATAAATACTGAACTTTCCCAAACCTTTAAAATACATACTGTTTTACGTGTTATATATTATTAAATATATTAAATATAAACACATAAACATACATAAAAAAGATTGGGAAAGAATACATTTCCCACTGGATCACCCAATCTTTATTTTTAAATATACTGTCTTTTAAATATACTTGATGAAGCTAATTATTGCAGTTTAGTAAGTAGATCACAGGCTGGTCAACTCTATATGTCTATGAAGCTTTGTTGTAATAAACACAGAATGAGGCCTGGCATTGCACTGCTGAAATAGAAAATAATATATTTATTCTAAATTATTTAAATTTAGTGATAAATCAATATTTCTTTTACACTCTCTATATTTTTTACCATATACACATATGAGTTCACGCATTCTCAGCCAGAACAAGCTTTTGTCCTGTTTACATAACCATGTTGCATGTGTAAAAGGCCCAAAGAAATGGAAATCGGAGGGGGGCAGATATTGGCTGTGTGGTGGATGAGGCAACACTCTTCAACCCAATTGTGTTACTAATCAAAACTTTATGTAAGAAATACAATCCTGTTTGATCTGTTAAACCAGTGCACACATTGGCTAGAGTATGTATGAATAAAGCAATTAGGGCATGCATTATTGTGAATAAATCACAGGAAAGAGGTGTTATTAGAGGTGTTATGTTACACCTCTTTTCCCTTATTGATTAACAATAATTTACAACCTCAAGTGACTTGTTGCTTTTATAAAAGGGTTACAAACACACAATTATAAAAAAACAACAACATTTGTTTAATAAATTGGTGAAAGCATTGAAAGCAAAATCATTTATATGAATTCTGGACTAGATGAAATGTGTGTGTGTGTGTGTTCCCTATACAAATCCACACTGTTATTTAGTATCCGTGACCTTGTGGCAATTTCCATATTCTTTACAACCACCAAGAAACAATTTAACATGTCTTACCACATCTACGTAGTTCAAGCAACAACATCAGTGATTAGTAGCCAAAAGTGGTTGTGAGTAGTCATCAGTGATGTGGAAGTTGTTTTTTTTAGTCCTTTTAAGAAACAACCAAATACATGTAAATATGTTCACACTGTCTCAAAGAAACAACATCAAAGCCCGGCAATGCTGGCTGAGAAAGGGCTAGGAGATGAATAATATGACGAGACACATTAAGCTTGTAAAGCTTCCACATGCCTTTAGTAATGATTTTGCAGAAAGGATGTGTTAATCTGTGCAGTTTTAGTACTGTTGTCAAACCTAATCTGCTCATTTGTTTGATGGAGATGAAACACATATAGTAATGAATTTACTTTCTGTCTTTTCCTATTAAATTAGCAAAAGTCAAGTGGCTCCCTCAACCTTTTTTTTTTTTTTTTACAGATTCCTCCGATTCAGCAAATACACAATATATCCTGCAATCGTCTGCTAAAATGTATGGATGGCCTGCTGGAAAAGGAACTAAAAAACCTTGTAAATGGCATAAATGAGTCTTTGGGGTGCCCCTGCCAAACATATCAGGTGAACTTTATTTTACGCACCAAACCTTGGAAATTTTACATAAAAAAATTACACTCTACTTTAATTCTATTTTGTTTTCATTTTTGACACTGGACAGGCAGACTGGGAGTGCAATAACCCATCCATAAAGAGGAAGCTTTGCAAACTGAAACACTTGCTAAACCGAATAAAGGAAGCTTATGAAAAATATAATTCCACAGCATAACTGGAACAATGGTTATGATCATCCATGGAACTTACCCATAGAACATGTAGAACTGTGGAAGAGGAGTGAAAATATGTAGATGTCCTTAAACACCATGTCGTTGACTGAGAGGATACAGAGGCCTATGAAGAGCCTGGTGCGAATTAATGAACCTTGCAATGGTCAGCTTTTTTAGAATTCTAACAGCATAACATGAGTGCAAACAATTTTTTAAGCTATAGATATCCACATTTGTTTTGCTTGGTATGGATGTCTACTTTCGATAAGTCGGTAAGTTGCTGTAGACATGCACATGTGCATGTGTTTGATGGGTGAAACACTGCAAACTCAATCATTCATTCCTTCAGTTTCTAAATAATACAAAGTTGTCTAAATACTTAACATCCTCCATCATCTTTAGAATGGATTACACTACTTTTCTTTAAAATAAATATATTTTTATATAAATGTGATATTTATTGGAAGAGTTTTTTATGTTACCACTTCAGGATGAAGGGACACAAGATAGATTGAATGCCACTGTGTTTATGCAACTAGGCTGCAAAAGTTATATAACTCACTGATTTAGGATTATAAAAAAATATGTATAAATGCAGACAAACCCAAACCATATTTTCAAACCATTCCAACAATTATGTAATTTATATTTATATTATTCAACCTGATAGATTATTTCCAGCCTAACAGTGTTACTGAGATTATTAATAATCCAATCAGTGAAAAAAAAAAAGAAAGAAAAATAAAGTAGTAGTGCTGCTGCTCGAGGATGTAAATTTCCTAAATTTGGAAAACTATAAAACATAATGCAACACATACAGGAAAAAACAAAAAATATGTTACCAGCTTAAATTGTATGACTAAATGTTTATACACCCCTGAACTTCATCGCTCCTCCTGTATATCAACTCGGAAATCAGTGTGAGAGAGTTTACCTTCATCAATTCATATTAAAATATGTACTGTATTCAGATTGTGGGATGATACAGTTAAATAAATTCATGTAGACATAAGGAAAACCAGCAATCATTGTTATTATTGTTGCAGAGCAGCACGGTGGCTTAGTGGTTAGCATGTTTACATTTCAGTGCTAGAGATTCAGGTTCGATTCAAAATCTGGGTGGAGTTTCCATGTTCGTCCTGTAGGTTTCCTCCAGGTTCTCCGCTTTACTCCCACCGTCCTAAAACATGGAATCAAGGTAAATTGGTTCCTCCTAATTGCAGATTTTGCATTACTAGTTCAGTGCCAGTCAGTTCATTGCCAGGTACTTACACACACGCACAAGTTTGTATCACTTCCATAACAGTTTATTTAAGGATGACAGGATGTGTATGACACTGTTCATACAAGGAGCAATTTCCACCCTTACTGTTTCACCTGCTTTATGTAAACTACAACTACTGTAAAGCTTGCTAGACTTGCACAAAGATAATGTTCCTTTTACAGTAAAGGAGTGAAAATCATCACAAAGTTAAGTTATAGCAAATTAGCTTTCGTGAGCTAAAATGGCAATTCCTCTTATTGAAGTAGCAGCGACAGCATTTTGCTCTCAATGAGCTGGTAAGCTGTTCTTTGCATACAGTTTAAGTCAGGTGACAATAAAGTTTGAAAAAGTGTTTGAATATATTTGGATGGCAACAGCTGTGACAGATTGATGTGACATAAGGATGTATGTACCTCTCTTATACATTTGCATTCAGTGCAAAAAGTGTTACAAAGGTCATAAACATTAAAAACACGAAACACAAACCTAAACGAAACACAAACCAAACGAAACAAAACCAAAAAAACTCTACTTATTGTTTCTGCATCTATAATATGATTCAATAAATAAATCATTTTAGTCCTTTTTTTATTGTACTTTAAACTGTATTTTTTACTCAGAGTCACTAAATTAATGTGATATGTTCCATTTTTAGTGTCTTGCTTCCTAAATCCTGATATTAGATTATTTGAATCAGTCATCCTTCGTATTGCACTTAAATAGGAAACCAAAATGAAAGTAATGGAATAAACATGTAGGAATGCAGTCAGGGCACTGGAGGGATGGCAGGAGAAAGTTCAGCATTAATAGGCTTGCCATTTCATCTTTACTTTGTGTTTCATCTCTGGCTAAATGCACATTCTTCTCACTCCACATTCACAGCAAAATTTGGCCCAGTCCACTGGGTACTTTGTTCCACACTCATGGCAGAACTTGGTTCCCTGTATGGAGTTATCCACCTCGTTCTCATGTCTTACCTCATTCCTGCAAGGTGACAAAAAAAGGATAAATTGTTAAAAGTCTGTGTATCACAGAACGAAGAAACAACCACTACAATAACATTTACTTCTATATCCTGACATGGTCTAACAGACAGCCATCTGCTTCCCTTATTCTGTTCAGTGAGTGTCATAGGTTTTGAATAGATGTAAAATGCAAGTGCATCAAAATCAAATAAAAACCTTCACAGAGTGGCCACAATCTGTACTATATATTGAGAACTAAAATGTACTACAGCTTAAGGAAAGTATAACACATAGAATTAACACTGGAGAAAATGCAAACTAGCAAAATCAGCAGGACAGTGTTATTCATTCAGGTCAAGTAAACAGAAGGCCAAAAAATGTGCTGCTCAGGCTCCAGAAACAGAGAAAAAGAGTTTCCTGCACTTAAGTAAAAAACAC
Organism: Corydoras maculifer; assembly: GCA_019802435.1. Classification (NCBI taxonomy): domain Eukaryota; kingdom Metazoa; phylum Chordata; class Actinopteri; order Siluriformes; family Callichthyidae; genus Corydoras; species Corydoras maculifer. Next base: position 1,110,111 of record JAFMOD010000933.1, read on the forward strand.
ATAAACCTGAAACAGCCAAAAATCTAAATAAAGAAAAGGCTGAAAGGATAAAAAGATAAAATGCATCATTTAAATGAAAAATAAAACAAAACCTGCACATTTTAATTTTGAAAAAGAATTGCATAGAGATTTTTGTATTCACTGAGAGCATTGGCTGCAAGCTACAGCACCTCATTGTTTGTTATTGCCATCTCCTAGTAACAAGGAAATATGTGTTTTTCTTGCTAGTTCATTATGGTTCAGCAAGTTACTAGAACATCCTCATTATTGTGAGTCTGCTTGCTGGTTCTTCCAGACAATGATTCATCTTAATCTGCATCTAATGTGTAGTTTAGTGCAAAATTTAATGCGGGAAGCCAATCTACGCATGCTTATAGATGCACTCTGAGTCATCTTTTTTCTTAATTAAGCTTAGAAGCTTGGTGAACCAGTGATAATATACCAAATCTGACCAAAACTATTTCTACACCTTTTTAAATTATTTTAAACCTTTTATTGTTTAACCACAGAACCAAAAGGCTGAGGATGAAGCAGTCAGACACTGTAGTCAGTCATTCAATGGTATTTGCCACCTTAAACCTTCCCACAGTTCATACTAGAGCAACTTGAAATTGTACTGCTAAATGCAACTGAAGGTAAATTTGATATATGATATAATTACACTTTGGAGCTAAACCTAAAAATTTTTTAAGGCTGTCTGCAAGGTATGAAAATTAAGGTACTATGAGTGTTTGACAGAATAATAAATTGGATGGCTTGAATGTATTTTATACATACACATGCACACATTTGACATGGCAGCACAGAATCAGGATCAAAGACAGGATCATAGACCAAAGGAACAGGTGTTATTTACATAACTACATTACATGCTGGCTGATGCATCAGCTGTCATGTCATGTTCCTGTCATTGCTGCGATTGCTTTTCCCACTGCACAGCTTGCCCCAGCACCAATCATTAGCAGAACCTCTGGCATATATACATATAGTCACACAGAAACTACATAGGGGCAATTTGGAGCAGTAAATTCCATTAAATCCATGTTTTTGGACTGTAGGAGGAAACAAAAAAAAAACCCCAACATGGACAGTGGGAGAACGTGGAAAGCAATTAGGTAAGGATTCGAGCTTGGATCCCCAGCACTGAGAGGGATAATACCCTCAAACTGTTTAGTTTAATTTATTATTTGCATCATTTTAGTAGGTAATAAACATGTTAACAAAAATAGTATCCTACTGCATTTGCTTACTACAAGGAACTGTATAGATTTTTTGAAACAAGATTAGGCAATGCAGAGTTTTTAAAAAGGCCTGCACTAACTAACTAACTAACTAGCTATCTAGAATAGCAGTCCAAATGAATAACATAACATTACTGTTTGTGGTAGAAGTGATAATTCTACATAGCAAATAATTAACTTGTAATTGTAGATGATTAATAAAAAAATAAAAAAAAACAGAACTAACAATTAGAACTTGAATGCCATTCATTTTCAGTAATTAAATTACCTGTAGCAGGTATAATTATAATTGTTAATAATTGGTTGAAAATAATGATACCAATGATGGGTTTAAGTGGTGAAGTCCCTTATTCTGTGGAAGAACTAATATCAATTTTGATTTTATTTAAGGAGGATGATGCACATGGTGGTTACAGTGCATTTACTTTTGAAATATGGGGAAATTGGACAATTTACAAGGGAAAAACATATAGAAGTCCAGCCAATTATAGTCTATTCATAAAAAATAAGATTAAATAACAACCAATTGATGATTAAGGAAGCAGGGAAATACTTTTCAAACTGTTTAAAAAATATATTACATGACAAATGCACAGCCATTGTCCTATATTAGACCGCGCACAGGCACCTAGTTCTTGAGGGGATTGGCGAGTGACACGCTGATTGGTTTATTGATTTATTCCAGAGATCCCATAGAGAAATTGTGCAGTAACATAAAAAAATATATAGATTTTTGATACACAAAAAGTAGAGTAAAGCTTAAATCTTTTTTTGGTTTATATATTTGGTTTAACTTTTGTAAAAACTATTGTAAATATACTTGTATATAGTTGGTTATTAGTTTTAATTATCATTTGGGTTCGAACGTGATTACGTGTCCACATAATAATGTTACCTTGAAATATAATTGTCAGCACTGTAGACCTTCTTCTTTAATCCACCTCCATAGTTAGGGTTCTTCAGCGAGCTTGATACAACCACACCTTTGGGTTTAGCATTTACACTAAACAGAACATGAATTATATGGAAACATTTAGTTCATAAAAACTTAAGGCATTTCTGAAAGAAATATGAAATGGTCTTACCCAGAAGGAGGGCTGGTCAGTCCAGTGGCGCTCACACGAGCTGGAGAGATTCCAGTTGACATGTTTCTCACTGGGCCAGCTAATGTTCTACTATTAGGAATTCCTAACGAAGACAAAAGCCTTCAGAAACATTGATTGCAAAAGTTGCAGTCAAATAGTTTTTATTGTTTGTATGTTTTACCAACCAGATTGTATAAAGGCTTCACATTGAAATGCCAGAACATGTCTATGATTGCTTCATTCTTCATTTTTGTTGAAAAAAAGTTACCTGATTGTTTGCAATCGTGCAATTCTGATTACAAGATAAACTTCTAAAAGTTCAAGTTGTACAGTATTCTTAGCCTGAACCCACAAAAAACAGGCTGACGCGCGCATGACAAGGACAAACTTCCTGGTATTTGTACTGTTAAAAAAATAAAGAATTTTTGTGAGGACCACGGTTTAGTGGGAGACTCATACTCCTTGATTGCCAGGCAGTGTTACCAGTAGGACACCAAGAAACAGATTATGTATATTGTTTAGTATCCATTTAAGAAAACAAACAATGAGAAAAAGAGGTGGTAGGGGGGGGTAAAGAGAGGGAAGAAAAGGTAAAAATGAAAAGAATATTAGGTGACACATAATAATAATAATAATAATACATATGTTAATTAAAAAAGAAAAAATCATTTACAGATTGTAGCCCATCTTATGAATGGTCAAGACAACCTCAGAACAGGTCCTTTTTTAGTGGAGAAAAGGTCTTAGCTTTGTTAAGACACTGACACTGTGGTGGTGTGTTAGTGGTTGTTGCACAAGTTTACATAGATCAGACATAGCACATCTGGGGTTTTTCAACACCTTAGTGTCATTGTTGGACACTGAGCACTAATGAAGGCCTATTAGCCTACCTTAAATAAAGAAATTGGGTACAGGAGTGCACACTTCAGTAAATAATTTTCAACAACTCAAGCAACACTAATTCAATTGTACTAGCAAATCACACAGTAATAGACAAATGACGCATCAAAATCATCCAATAAAGAACAGACTGCAGGAGGATAAATATATTCAAATTGACTACAACCTGTAATTTAGAATCACACAGTTCAAGAATATGGTAAGTAAAGCTGATAAAATGTACAATAAATGAAAAACATAAGTAATGTTTAAATCATGTATCCCCATAGGCAGTTTGCTTTAGGCTTTTCCACCTAGAACAGGAAATTAAGGTTCTGTCAGACAAAAGCGAAATAATTCATACCGGTTCCACCACCTTGTGAATAAACGGGCCGCTGAGGCAAGCGAGAGGAAGTAGTAGATACTGAAGAGATGGAATTTCCCTTCTTTAACGGAGTGGGTTTATACTACAAACAGAAAAATATTAATACTTATAATCAGATTAAGTCATTTTAAATATGTATATAATTTCTATAGAAACAAATTTACTGCAGCATAATATTTGCTAAATAAAACAATTAGGATATATTTGCAACAAATATGCTCATATGTAAAGTACAAATTAATATATATACAGTACCAGTCAAAAGTTTGGGCACACCTTCTTTTTGTTCCACTTACCGTAAAAATGGACTTTGTAGTTCTGTAATGACTGTAGTCCATCAGTTTATGGACAGTACAGTAGACTGTGTAGTATTATTTGGTTGGTGGTATTATTGGTATTCTCATTCCAGCAGTGTCATTAAGGTTTTTAAATGAAACTCCAGCAGCACTGCTACACTAAAACCCCTCGCCGCATCAGTGTCACTGCAGAACTGACACCCAACAGAGAACAAGAGAACCAACAGGGGACTAAAAGGCGAAAAAAGAAAACAGATGTACCAAATTCTGTAATTGTAAAACTAGAAAGTCCATCTATATGGTAAGTGGAGAGAATAGACAATGGAGCAAGTGATGGGTGCAAATTTTTGACTGGTGCAGTACTGTATCATGCAGTTGTTTAATCAGCTAATTATAAGGCAGCAGTGTGATATACAAAACCATAAAAATATGAGACTGCATGTTCACATGAACCACACATATATTGTATATAACTTACAAAAGCAGTCTGATCAATTCAACAAATATCAGAAAAGCATCATAGAATAAACAAATCAGTTGTTTAATTTGGTTCATAGGCACAGGCCAGTATCAGTGCAGAATAATAGTGCAAAATAATTTTTCAGGCATGTTAAGACATGTGTGGCTGCGGCTGGATTGGTGTAGTTCAAATGGAAAAGACTTAGGGCAGCCGAAACTAATTTATTAACAAGAACCAGAAATCCAGGATCTCTTGGGGTAATGGCATATAGCCACCCTACACCTGGCCCTTAGGATACCATGTGTGATATTAGAAATCCACCGACGTGCCAAATTCACAGAGCAGGCAATTTTAAGTTATTAAACAAATCTTATTATTTCAATGGACTTTGGTCATTGTCATTTCACCCACCTGTGACCGAACTGGAGCTTTTGCCTTGTCACTTCCAGGAAATTTGCTTTTGTTAGAGATGCGGGACGCCTGCTCTTTACAGAATTTGATGTGCCGATCTGCTGCATTCTCACTAAACCGCCTCTGACAATATGGGCACTGAATGTAATCTAAAACAAGGAACAAAGAGGCCGTTATGGAACGGTGATACCACACCAGCTACTTTCTGTACATGAGCATTTCATATCTACCTGGATCATAGGACGGAGGTGGTGGTGGGGGAAGAGGACCACCATCTTTCATTACTTGGTTTAAACCTTTGGCTGCACGGATAGTTGCTATAAATTCCTCATGCTTCCGTCGCCAGTTGGAGGTCTTCTTGGGTGGTTCAGGCTGTTTAGAGAAACAGGTTTAGGGACAAGATAACTAGCATAACTGAATTGGTATTTAATCAAATTTCTGGAAAACCAGATAAATTGTTTATTTCTGTAGAATAAAGGTAGAACAGTGGGGCAAAAACCTGACACTGCAGCTTTCTTTTCTCACTTTAAACTTTCTCTACATGTTTCGTAAGGTAATGTTTTTATAAAGGTTGGACAGCCAGACTTTTAATCATGTTGATGGCTTAAGTAAAATAAACAATCAGTGAAACTTTTATTTATTCAACTGACAAACAGAACAAAAAAAAAAAGAAAAAAAACAGTCTAACTATTGTAATTTTGTACTTTCTTATTTTGATACTTACAATACAAAAAAATAAACACTGCAAAGTACGAGTGAAAGTTCTAAGAAGATTCAATGTTTTGAAGAATCAACAATGTTAGTAACATGTGAAGTCACTGGGTATGAAAAGAGCATTCATCAAAGGCTCAACCTTTTCAATAAAAAAAAAATAAAAACATTTATCAATTTGAGACTGTGAGAAATGTAGGTAATTCACTATTTAACCATGGATGAATGGTTATGACTGCTCAGATGGAATTGTATGGGAAGCAATCATATTGTTCTGATCATCACTAAGGCTCATGAACTTTATTAAGCCTTGCGCTTCAATATTTCTTTACCGAAATATGAAACAAATCTTAAAACTTTGCTTGGGAAAAATTTCTATAAAGAAACAATGCTGACTTTTCTTGGCTTGAGTGTGTATCAATTGGTCCAATATACAGTGGAATTGTGTGCTGCGGTTAGACAAGTCCATGCTTCAGCTTGAAGTTGAGTTCTCTCTACCAAAACTGGTTATTTCAGGACATTTATACTGCAGATATTTAGACTGCATGTGCTTTAATTTGGGCTTTATGTTTTGTTACCCTGTTTACATACCAGATCTGTCTTTTAATGAAAATTTACAGTGCGTGATGTAAGTAGACAATAACCAAAAAACTGTTAAAAGTTTTGCACCAAGCACAAATGGGTAATAATTCTAAATGCACAAATAATAAATACATTTAATAAAAAAATAAAAAGCAGAGTGCCTCAGCAGTAAGCGCTTCTGCCACACAAGAAAGGTCCTTTCTCTGAAAAATCTGCATGTACTCCCCATGCCTGTGTGGGTTTTCCCCTAAGGATTTAAATTCACTCTCATATTACAAACTAATAATACTAAAGACCATACATCAGTTAAAGGCAGTAAAATAAGTAATTAAATAAATATTTTTTAGACAAAATTTTTCCAGCACTGAAGATGACAAGATCCTACACTACACTAACAGGCTTAAAAGTCAGTACACATCCAATAAACTTAACATTCAGTCATATCTGCATTTAATAAATGTTCATAACAAGTCATCATTTTAAAAATAGCAATTGAATAAGTCGTTTCCATGTGTTGCTAGAAGAGAAGGCAGTCCTGTTTTTTTTTCTTTTTTTACACCAGATTATGCTGAAACTGAATACAGAAAAAAGTCACATTTTCCATTGCTTTTCCTCATAGTAACTTCCATCACAACACAACAAGTTATTCATCCAGTGGTAAGGTTCTACCAAAGCTGGCAATGTGATTTTAAAAGCAACATTGTACATTTAGATGAAGTACAGAAGTGTCTGGTAAAAACATGAAACATTTGTTGTCAGCTGCTTATTATTATTACAGTTTAATTCAAAAAAATTTTTTTAAAAAGTATTATTAAAAGGAGAGATGAAGTGCTTATACTTTTACTGTTATCACTACTACTGATAACATTAACAACAATAAATTAAGAGGTAATAAGGGAAAAGCAGTAAATAAAAAACGTGACATTGCACACTGATAGATTTGAGTAAAGAGATAAAAGTGGAAGAGACAAAAATACTAAAAGCTTTGCATGTTATCAAGGAAAATTTAGGTGAAGGAAAATACAGGGAGTTAGTTAAAGGGTTGGTGTAGGGCATTAAGCAAGAACAGTGAGATGGGTTTATGTATCATTTAACAAACAATACAATTACTTTTCCCATATATGACTATTTATAATTTATTTTGCAATGCAGCTGAAAGAATGTCTCACATTTACATTTCACCAGATTGGAATTCTCATTAACAATTCACAGTGTTACCGGATTAACAAACAACCACTTCTACATTGTTCTATTAGGCTGCCCTCTACTGCAAGGGACTACAACTACAGGATTCATGCTTCCTCAAAAAATTACCTTATTATTTCATGAAACAAGAAAAAAAACAGTCTCTACAGTCTGTTAAAAAGAAAAAAAAACAGAAATAGAATATCATTGAGGATTTTGATTATTGCATTTGCTGTTGCCTTTTTGCATGTTTTAATTTCAAATATAAACTTTGGATCATAATCTCTCATAGAAAATACACAAAACTTATTCAACATGGCTCAACATAGATCAGGACAATACTGCACACATACACACATACACACACACACACACATATATATATATATATATATATATATATATACATACATACACACACACATTAGTATATCCTTTGATGTGGAAGGACTGCCGCTGTCCTCAACCCCAATGAGATAAAATAGAAATATGGTTACAAACCAACAACAGTGTGGTACAAACAATACATACAAACATTTTTGGGACATCACATTCCTCACACACAATTTACACATAATTGCAAGTCCCTTTTCAAAAATAGATCATCTTTAACTAGCAAAAAAGCTTTACAAGTTTTTTTTAAGTGTGGTTGTGGGAATCTTCGCCAATTCATTCAGAAAAGGTAATACACTTCTGTTGGATGAGAGCGCAGTTCAGGTTAAGGGTCTGGTCAAGGCGCTGTGTGGTCCAGTCAAGTTCTTCAACACCACACTCACCCAACTTTGCCTTCTTACTTTGCTTTGTGGAAAAGGGTCCACAAAGCAAAGATCAGGACAAGAATAGAAAAGATCAGGACATTCCCCTAAATGTTCCTGCAATGGTTTTGTGTGTGTGTGTGTGTGTGTGTTTATAAGTATATATATAATATTGTGGGGAACAAATTCTCTTTACACATTCAGTTTTAATTCATCCATCCATTATCTTCTGCTTTATCCTCTATTAGGGTCGCGGGGGGGTTCCCCATGCCCATTCAGGGGAGAACGTCCCAGGCGCTGGGCAGATACACCCAGGACAGGGCACCAACCTATCGCTTTGCACACACTCACACACACAGACACACTCTATACGGGGCAATTGGGAGAATTCAATTGACTTAATCCATGTTTTTTGACTGTGGAAGGAAACTGGATAACCAGGAGAAAACCCATGTGGACACGGGGAGAAGAACATGTTAACCACTAAGCCACCGCGCCCCACAGTTTTAATTCAGGTTATGGTCATTTTTAGGTTATGGTGAAAGTAAGGTCCTGGTTCGAGTGCTATGATTTATGGTTAGAGTTTGGGTAAGTCTCTACAAAATAAATTGAAGTCTATGTAGCATCCCTACAGTGCTTGAAAACAAACAAATGACTTTGTGTGTGTGAGTGTTCTGCACAATATTAAGATTCTTATAGATTTAACAACACCTCATACACATTTTATCTACATTTAAAAAAAGAAAATGACAAAAACTTCCATAAAAACAAATGAATAAGGATTGTTCCATCTGATCCAGCCCAGATACCTCACCTTTGGTTTGAGTGGTTTCACAGTAGAGATTTCCGTACCTTCGGCTCTCTGCCTGCTCGAGTCAAACACCTTCCTTCTTTTTGCGGCAGATTTCTGGCATATAGGCATATGCTTCTTCTACACAGTGAGACAGTGAGATAACAGTACTTTAAAAATGCTCTGACAGGTTTTTACTTAGTGATGGGTAATTAGACAAAGGGTGGCCCTCGATTAAATTGCAGGTGTACAAGTGTCATTTCTGTGTGGTGTTTGCATCTTCTCTGTCAGTGTGGGCTGCTTTGAAAAAGCAGCACCCCCACAGTCCAAGGTTTTGTGTTGATATATTTGTGTGTATACATTCTTATGGACTGGCAACCCTTCCAGAGCGTTTATGAACCATTTGCACAGTGAATGATAAGAATATTTCCAATTCTTCTATCTTCTATTTCCAATTGTTGGATGTCTTTTTAAACAACACAAAACTAACAAAGAGATTATACATGGAACTTTTAAAATGGAGAATGATTAAGTGTAGAACCAAAAAATGTAACAAAATAAAGTGACAGGTGAGTGTATTTTAAGATGTCATTTTACTTCTGGCAATGTGGACCTGTCCAGTTAACTGAACTGAACTGACTAGTGGAATGAATGTGTTGTCTCCAAAATTGTAGAGTGAATACTTTTACAGTTCACAATAAGATATCTAATAAAATACACTGTACATGGTTTAACTAATACACTGCATGAGTTTATCTTCAGCCATTCACAGTTAATAAAATTTCAAACACTAAATTACTTTACATAAGTAACCTGAGGTATAAAAAAACATATTACACAGACATAAAAAATACAATGTTGGCTGCTTGCTTCTTTTTCTTTTTAAAAACTGTTGCATCATTGGGCCAAAATTTGATATTTGACACTTTCGTTTAAAAGTGTTTGCACATGCGAAAAATTGTTTTCCTTGCTGTTACTTGCCATGCAGTTCTATGCAAATAAGCCCTTACATGTTGTTCCGCCTTTAAGGATACTCACAAGAACTTTAGTAAAGAAACTTCTTCCGCATATTCTACATGGCTGCAGTTCCTCGCTCACTGGCTGAGATTCTGAAAGGGAAAAAAGTCTGAATAGTTTCAATGACCTCAACAAAAAAGATCACCAACTCAAAGCATAGCAACTACAAAGCAGAAACAAAATAACACAGCCGTTATTGTATAACATTCCAGAGAGAGCAACTTCACACTGAACATGCTGACATGCACTACAATTTACTAATGTAACATAATGTGCAGAGTTCATGGTGTGTTTACATCCAAATTAAATGATAAAAATAAAACAGGCTAGGCTAAGTTTGATTATGTATTGATTATGTAGATAAAGCCATGGCAGTTCAAAAGGCATGAAGTAAATTGTTAAAAAAATCAGTGCTTTGTTTGAGCATATAACATTTCTCAGCAATCTGAATGGCATCTGGATGATGTACTGAATTACTTACAGGCCTAAGAATAACAATAAGACTAATTAATTTATTACACTGTTGTAGAATGGGTGTGTATGGGAGAATGCTATATATATATATATATATATATATATATATATATATATATATATATATATAAACAGGCAGTTCCAGTCTTCAGCTTCACATTCGTATTGATGTGTTAAAAATGAATACAGATTAATAAGAACAGCAAGCCAATTTCAGATGATGAAATTTGGCCACTAGATGGCAGTTTTTGAGTCAGAGAAACTGGAATCCTGTTACCCAGCAATCAGTGTTCACTTCAAAAAACAGACTAGATTATGTCACAGTTTGCTTTATGACACAATAAAGCAAGCAAACAGTTCCCTAAAGATATGCAGAGTAAAAACATGGATTTCCTAAACCATGTCCTGTGACTCAATGAGACCTAGATAAACTTATTTGATTTAGATGGTGTCAAGCATAAGAGGCAGGCAACCAGGAGAGGAGTACAAAGACAAATGTGTTTTGTCTAAATTTAAACATGGTGGTGGAAGTGTCATGGTGTGGGGCTGCATGAGTGCTGCTGGCTGCGGGAAGCTACAGTTCCAACATGACTCCAAACACATGTCCATTATGACCACTGCCTCGCAGTCTGCATGCCTAGACCTAAACCTTATTATCTGTGTGGCATCGTCAAATGTAAAGTGTCTCTAACATTCACCAGCTCCATGATGTCATGGAAAAGTAGAAGACGATTCCAGGGTCAACCTGTAAAGCTCTTGTAAACTCCATGACCAACAGTTAAGGCAGTGCTGAAATTTATGGTGGCCACACAAAATATTGACACTTTATTTTCAGTTGGGGTGTACTCACATTTGTTGCGTGTGGTTTAAACAATAATGGCTGTGTGTTAAATTATTTTTAAGGCACAGCAACTTTACATTGTTACACAAGCTGTACACAGATTAGGTAATTTTGTGAGATAATGTAGCTAGACTTTGTAGTTTTACATTGACAGATTGTAGTACATCTGTTTTCTTTCTTTCTTTTTTTTGTTAGAAAGCTGATCTGCCTTTTTTTCTTTATAGGCAGAACCATTATAGAACAGGTATAATTTGGGTGATGTATTGTTTATTGTCAGTTCTGCAGTAAAACTGGTGCAATGTAGTTTCATTTAAACTGTTACTATGACACTGTTGGAATGAAAATAATGCACCAACCTGCTCTTATCTGGTACTATTGAGATCCTGACTATTAGAGAACAGAGTGAAGGAGACTAACATGGTATGTACTGTTGTCCACAAACAGATAAAGTACAGTCTGTAATTGTAGAACTACAAGGTCCATCTTTGGGTAAGTGGAACTGATCAAATTGACAAAAAACGTCATCGTAGCCAAAATTATTCTTACCCTTTACTGATATCACGTAAACAGACATGCTTCAAATGTCTAAGGTCGATGACTATACATAGTAGATCTATCATGAAGTCGCATTTTAGGACGGAAACACGATATAATATGTGATTTAATGTGCATTTATAGGAAACACACAGTTGTTTCTGACAAACTGACAAGTGACTGAGAAGTATCTAAACGACGGCGAATGAATTCGATACATAAGAAACAACACGAAATTGTTAGCATTAGGCTAACGTACAATAAATCAAAACGGAATCTCACCCCTTACGTAAATAATAAAACATGACAATAAATCAAGGGAAACAGTGGCATTGCGTAAAAATGTACTCCTCTAGTCATAAAGAGCACAACACAGGAATGATTAGCCATTATAACATACTGAAGTGTACGTGTAATGAAGTGAGCGTACATAGTGAGCACAACTCCATTTGGGATGCATCCCATATTATCAGACTGTCTGCAAACAAAGACCGCTTTGCTGTTGCTGTTCACATACGTCATTAGGTAAACCACAGGCTACAATATGGGCAGTGCCGGGTAAAACGTTACACTTTAAGCGTGTGTGTTAGTTCTGTCCTTACCGTCATATTCATCCATCTTTTTCCAGTAACGTTAGAAACGAGAGATGTTGTAGCAACAGAAACCAACCCGCTGCTCCTAACCGCGCCCCCGTCAATAACTACACATCTGATTGGCCTTCCTGGTCCTTGCCGTTCTTCCTAAGAAAATATTCAAACCTTTGATTGGTCATTCTAGGAATCGACATTGTGCAAAATTTATCGCGAACGTATGGAAGTCCATAGTATCTCAGAATTCTGTCTTTATATTTCAGAATTTTGACTATATATCGTAGAATTATGACTTTATATCAGAATATACGAATATAGAGCTCTGTAGATCACGTTATATGCTTTCCAAACGTCCTAAATGGTTTACTCTTTACATATATTTTTGGTAATAATATCACATGCATTTACCATTTTCATGAAGATGTTAAAAGATGTTTAATATGTTCTTTATTGAATTATTGTTCGTGTTCTACGGTGTAGAATAAAAATCTGGTGTTGTAAAAGCAACGTGTTTAAAAAAATATGGTATTTACTTGCTTCACTTTTCAAAAACAGTCAAACAACTTTGATCTGAGTATCTGAGAATTCTGAGATACCTTTGCTTTTTTTCTTCTTTGTAGCCGAAATGGGCTTCCAGACGAACGCCAGGTGGCGCGTGGGAGGCAACTCTTAGATGGAGTTTTTGAACTGTTGATGTGATGAAAACGAATTCATTAGTCATTGTTGTGATTCTCAAATCATTCCTGAACCACATTTCCTTTGTTTGCATTTCTTAAATTTTTAACAGACTTCCATATTGTACAAATATGCGCTATTCAGATAGTCAGATATACACTGCTCAACAAGGAACAGCTATACTGAATAAAAAGCCATTTAGTTTTAGGAAACGAGATGGGAGAGAGAACATAGACACTCATGGGGAGAACATAGACACTCCACCCAGATTGGAATTCGGAACCGGAAATCCCTAGCACTGAGACGCGAACGTGCTAACCACTAAGCCACTGTGTCGCTATATCATGAAAAGTGTTAAATAATTAATAAACATTAATTAAAATTGTACCTAATTAAATTTACCTTTAATTTTTTATTCAGTTTTTTAGGGATAGTGCACAAACCAGATACACCCAGGACAGGACGCCAATCTATCGCTGGGCACACACTCACACAGACACACACAAAAACACACTCTATATGAGGCAAATTGGAGAACTCAGTTGACTTGATCCATGTTTTTGGACTTTGGAGAACCTAGAGGAAACCCATGCGGACACGGGGAGAACATGGAAGCTCCACCCAGATGGTGATTCGAACCTGGAATCCCTAGCTCTGAGAGGCGAACGTGCTAACCACTAAGCCACCGTGCCTCCCACCTTATATTATTAATCTAGCATTTAACTGCTAGATTTAACAGCTAGTCTGGACATGAAAACCTAAATAAGAGAATCAGTTTAGTTTCAATTAATCCGTTTTTTTTTTTCAAATAAAACAAATAGTTTTACAGTAATACTAATGTGATAAAGTGATAAAGTGATTTATTTTCTCTACTGTGTGTACACACAGAGGAATTTGTCCTCCACATTTAACCCATCTGTGCAGTGAAATACACACATATACACACACTGGTAAAGTGAGCACATGTGCCCGGAATGATGGGCAGCCCGGAGAGCAATTGGGATCAGGTAAATTTATAATTGTTTCATGAAAATCAAAATACCATTATAACAATACATACTAATTTGAAATAGATTGTTTTATTTTTAAATACTAATGATTGGATTAAAGGATTTGGATTAAAGGATTTTAAAAGAATTCCATTGCAAGTGATCCATGCAGATGTGGTGTAACTGCTTTGGAAGAAACAAGACACAAGCAAGATGCCTGCATATACCTCTGAACAAAACCACTATTAACACTAGGAGGATGTAATCCAAGGCTTTCCCCATGCCCATCCAGGAGAGAACTTTTCTGGAACTGAGCAGATACACCCAGGACAGGGAGCCAATCTATCACTGTGCACACTCAAACAGACACACACATAAACACACACAATTTAGAACATTTAATTTACTTACAATCCATGTTTTCGGACTGTGGGAGAAAACCGAAGACACCCAGAGGACACCCACGCAGACATGAGGAGAACATGGAAACTCTACCAAGATTGGGATTTAAACCTGAATCCCCAGCTCTAAGAGGCGTATGTCCTAATCACAAATCAACCATGCTGTCCTGTTCCTGATGTTATTAAGTGTAAACAAAATTACTAAAAGTGAGAGGTGTTGCAGCACACGTCAAGTGTCTAACTTATGTATAATTCCAAAGCGGACGGCACGGTGGCTTAGTGGTTAGCACGTTCGCCTCTCAGCGATGTGAATTCCCGGTTCGAGTCCCCATCAGGGTGGAGTTTCCCCGTGTCCGCATGGGTTTCCTCCGGGTTCTCCGGTTTCCTCCCACAGTCTAAAAACATGGATCAAGTCAATTGAGTTCTCCAAATTGCCCCATATAGAGTGTGTCTGTGTGAGTGAGTGTGTGCCCAGCGATAGATTGGCACCCTGTCCTGGGTGTATCTGCTCAGCGCCCGAAACGTTCTCCCCAGGATGGACATGGGAAACCCCCCGCGACCCTAATATATAGGGTAAAGCGGAAGATAATGGATGGATAATTCCAAAGCAATTTTTTATTTCTCTGTGATTAAAATATATCCATTTGACGTGAATCATTGCAATCTGGCAACCCAGACGGCCGCACTGATATCACCGCGCTTTACGTCTTTGTGAGAAAAGCCTGCTATTCCATGCTGAGCGCACGGATCCTGTACAGCATAAACCAGGTAGGACTGATCTAAACCAGTATTCACCACGCACAGCTGACTGTGGGCTTTTTGTGGCTAGTGTTTAAATGATTGGTCACGTCCTGCTTCATGCGCACTGGTGGGTAAAGGGAACTGTCTCAGCTGTCAGCTGGGTGTCGGTTTGTTCCGATGAGCGCTTTGTTTTACACTGGCTCTTGCATTGCATGTATAATATTGCTTATTGTTCATCCTTGCTTTGCAGCAGATGCTTTCAAATGGCGCATTGGGTTAAACAGCGGACGAGGCCTGAATAAAGCTCCAGAAATGTTTAGACAAATGGTTGCTGTAATAAAACAATGAATTAGAAGCAGGACGTTGTTTGGCACTGTATATTAATATACAGTTATTTCAGAAAACATAAATCCACCGATTGCCTATCTATAACATCCCAAACAGTAATGGAAGCACTTCAGGTAGAAGTATACTCCATTGTTTCTCTTTCAGCTGTATGTTAGTGCCTTTGGCTTTAATCAGAAATGATTCTTATATTCCATTCAAGAGGGGTGGAGTTTGCCATTGATGCACAACAGGAAAGCATGTTAATTAAAGTAATTCTATTTGGTGGGATATTAGTTAGCATCCCACATTCATACATACATATACTTGATACAATGGGATTTTTAGTGTAGTTTTTATTATATAACATTACCATGGTCTGACTTTTTTAAACACACCCATCAAGTTCTGAGTGCTTTAGATTTGGGATTTTGCTTATATTATAAAAAAATAATAAAAATAAGTAAATAAAACTGAAAGTCCAAAATTGGCTAATAAATTTTTGCAGTTGACAGAAATGCAGGGTGACAGTATTGACTTAATGAAAGGAAATCCTCTGTTCAATGTCTGTAAAGGCAGACAGGGTGTTTTCGGGGGGGGGTTTGGTCCAATCTAGAGGAGAAGGTTTTGGGCACTGGGCAGATACACCCAGAACGGGGCTTCAATCCATCACTGGGCAATCACGCAAACAGACACACAAATACTATATGGGGCAATTTTGAGCAGCCAATTAACTTTGAATTCAGGTTTTTTTTTTGACTGTGGGAGAAGACCGGAGAATCTGTAGAACGCCCATACAGACCAGACAGAACATAGAAAGTCTACCCAGAACAGGATTTGAACCTAAATCCCCAGTGCTGCCCCTTGCTTAAATTCATACATTCATTCATTCATTCATGATCATCCTCTTAATCCTCTAATAGGGTCGTAGGGTTTCCCATGCCCATCCAGGGGAGAACATGGAAACCAGAGTGTGATTCGAACCTGTACCCCCAGCACTTAGAAGCAAACGTGCTAACCACTAAGCCACCATGCTTGCTTAAATTATATGATATTAATAATTATGTAGAGCCTGTAAGTTTGGTACAGAATGCTTATCATAAAGATATCATTCCTACAAATGGCTGTTCTGTTCTGCATTGAAGACAGTGCATTGAACAGATGTTGCTTAATTATAATCATGCCAATATTCTTGCTTTAAAGTTCTTAGTTTGGCAGTAATGTATAATATATATTCAAGTATATATCTACCTTACTGCAAAAAAATGTAAGAGAGAGTTTTAAACATTGGTGCTTTTAACTCTTAGTAATATAAAACAAACACAGACCTTATTTCACTTAATACATACAACAGCTTGCTTTTATTTATAACAGTTACCTGGCTATGAAGTGTACTTCACTTTATAAATGCTAATATATAACTAAGTGCTCTAAGCATTTGAGTGTTTGCACTGTTCATGTTGAGATTTTTGTCAGCTTTGTTTAACATTTGCATGTTTTAATTAGTGCTGCACTAACAAATGAAACAGATGAAACTAAAATTACAACTGGAAAAACTGGCAACAAATTCATTATGCGTATATTGGATATATTTTTTCGTAGTCTACGTAATATCATTATGGAAAAAGCACAGACATTTCTAAAAGAAACCTGATTATCATATGTCCAATAAAAACTTATTGTTAGTATATAACTAAAACTTTATCATGTTTCAAACAAGTGTGTGTTTGTGTGAGTGAGTGTGTGCCCAGCAATAGATTGGCACCGTGTCCTGGGTGTATCTGCCAAGCGCCTCAAACTTTCTCCCCTGGATGGGCATGGCGAACCCTAGTAGAGGATAAAGCATGGCGTCCCTAGTAGAGGATAAAGCGGAAAATAATGGATGGATGGAAAATGACAATCGGATTTGAGTGGGCTCACTGTTTTATTAAAAAAAAGTGGGAGCTGTAAAAGTTTAATGTTCACAACAAGTTTGTATCATGGCATAAACAAAGAAGTTATCCAAGGACCACAGAAGGAGACACTGGGGAAAATTAAGTTCACTTTTAACTAGGGATGCATAGCTTCCCCATAGACCCTGGACCATGCCTGACCTGGTATCGACGATTGTGTGTGAGTGTGTGTATGCCTGTTTGTGTGTGTGTGTGTGTGTGTGTGTGTGTGTTTGAGAGTAATCTGCACTGTTTGCACAGGTGTGGGGCCTGGGCCAGTCTAGTGGTGTGGCCCTGGCATTTCCAAATCCAGCATTCTACTTTAGAGCTTGGCGTGTTGGTTCAGGATGCCACCACACAATCCACAGCCCTTATCTGGCAGTGGTAATTGCCAAGTGGGGCACATTGAAGTCTGTGACTCATCAATGTCTTTTTAAAGGTCAGGCAGGGTGATAAGAGATATGGGGGTATAGAGGTTAAATACCAGTGATGTACACTGGTATGCACTGGCATGCATAATTGAACACAAGGGGTAAATTTAGTATAGCGATATAGGTTGATGATCACCATCCTTACCTATTGATTAAGGGGACAGTTGGCTGGTGGCACAGCTGCAACTAGTTGCTGAATGTGAGTTGGGTAGCGGCAAGGAAGGTGATGAAGTCAGGATAGGGCATGTTGCAACTGGTGGTAAGTGTGAGAGATAGGAGGCCATGGGGATGCAAACTCAAAGAAACCATGCTCACCTTGGGCTCATGATTACAGTGCACAACACTTCTAGATAGCAACTGAAAAAAATTCCAACCTATTTAAGATGTGGGAATTCTTCATTAATTCCCCAGAAACATATAACATGTCAGCCCAAACAAAGGATGTTGTCGCACATTAAGTTCAAATGAGGCCCAGAGACAGGATTTCAAAACTTAAGAATGGGCTTTATTAACAAAATATATCAAATTTACATTAACATATTTCTGCTGGGGGCGGCACGGTGGCTTAGTGGTTAACACATTCGCCTCTCAGCGCTAGGGATTACCAGTTCGAATCCCAATCTGGGTGGAGTTTTCATGTTCTCCCCGTGTCCGCGTGGGTTTCCTCCGGTTTCCTCCCACAGTCCAAAATCATGAATGAAGTTAATTAAGTTCTCCAAATTTCCTCATATCGGCACCCACCGATAGATTGGTGACATGTCCTTTGTGTACTATAAAAAAAAACTAAAAATAATTTTATTGAGGTCATCCTGGCAGGGTTGCAAAGATACTAGTCAATATAAATCCAAATTCTATCCAATAAATAACAATTTGGGTGGCGTTTCCATGTTCTCCCTGTGCCCGTGTGGGTTTCCTACGGGTACGGCATTTGTGGTGTGGTAGCTCAGTGGTGTTGGGCTTTCAATCTATCTGAAGGTTGTGGGTTCAAATCCCAGGTCCACTAAAGTTAGGAATGTGGTTGCTTGAGCAAGACCCTTAACCCTCATTACTCCAAAGATGCTGTGGTCAACTATGTGCTATGTTGCTTTGGATAAAAGCGTCTGCTAAATGACCAAATATAATGTAAATGTAACATGGATTCAAGGTAATTTGGCTGCTCTTAATTGCCCCTATTGGGTGTATCTGCCCAGCGCTTGAAACATTTTCCAATGGATGGGCATGGGGAACACCCCCCCCCCCCCCCGAGACCATAATAGGGGATTAAGCGGAAGATAATTAATTAATTTATCAATTAATAAAAGCATGTTGATAACCTAAGGCTCAGTCAATTATTTCCATTTATTTCCATGTGTGCATCTGATTTTGATATAAAGATTAGAAACATATGTACAACACCATGTTGCTCTTGATACGAAAACAGTCAACTCAATTAGCTGTACAGTGCTTCAGTGCATCTTTTCTGGTGAATGATACAATCTGTTGATTCATTCAGAAGCAGTTTTGTTGAAAGCTGTTGCACATGCTGTCTGTGTGGGAGATTTGGCTCATGTCACCAAGTCCTGGCATTCACATTCTCTGTGCATGAACTGAAACCATCATTTGTCCCCAAAGGTATTTGCCTATGTACTCACAAAGAGTTTTGGTTATTTTAAACTTGAACTTGAGAAAGCAAGAAAGGAAGGAGGTGGAAGGAGAAGTCATGCTTGGGATTTCTGTTCAGCTCTGTCTCATTGCCAGGCAGCTGCTGCTCATATCAAATGGATTATTAGTGTTGCTATTTCATGGACTCTGATTTCTTTGCCAGGTTTGCAACTAGATATTTAACTTGTAGTTTCATATTTGCTTAAAAACATTCAACCAATGATGCACTACAATAAATTAAGTATGTATGGAAATCCATAAATATTAAACTGGACTCTTAAAACTTAAAATTAAATGTTAAATTCACAGGGATACTGTTAAAACAATTTAAAGTGTTTACAAGTGTTGTAAAAAGTGCTATATTAAAAAATTACTTGAACTTGAACTTGAACTTATATGTTTTGAGAAAGAATGTGTCGCTGTACTTGAAGTCCATATAACATGGTTTGATGGAAATGCTATCTTGGAACTCACACAGATCCCTACACTCATCACATCTCATTTCTTATATTATCTTCTGCTTAATCCTCTACTAGCGTTGCGGGGGGTTCCCAATGCCTATCCAGGAAAAAATGTTTTAAGCACTGGTGAGATACACCCAGGACAGGTGGTGGGAGGATGAGGGATTCCCAATGCCCATCCAGGGGACGTTTTGGGCACTGGATAGAGCGTCAATCCATCACTGGGCATAACATTATTATCTAATAATTGAAATACTTTTATTTGCAAGGTACAAAACACACAGATTAGATGTGCACTACTTCTTATTGCTCTGGATCCACTTTTTAGGAATACAGTATTGTCTTGTGACCTTGTTTCTAAATGTGTTGTCCATTTTTATCAGTTCAGCTCACTAATAGTTGTAGGCTAATAATGACATTTGGTACAAGCCTATTAAAGACATTAGACAGAAAAAGACCAAACACAACAAACAATGTCCAGACATCAACATTATGTATGCAAAGTGCTAATGAAGAATTCATTACCAAGCATAACCAACACAAACTGTAATTGCCTCAGATAAGCTTCTGTCTCAGACATCTATAAGGTAGAGTAACAATGTGCACAGTGATTGGACAACAGTGTTTAACTGTCATAATTTCTGTACTGTGCACATTGTGTCACTTCAATGGTGAGAATAAACCACAAACAACATAATAATTACCTGCAGTAGAGGTCCTGACTTTTAGAAGGACCTCTAAAGGGGACCAACAAAGTAAGTAAAGAAATAGATAGACTATGGTCTGTACTTGTAGAACTACGAAGTTCATCTGTATGGTAAGGGGAGCTGATTAAATGGACAATGAGTGTGGAGTCAAACAAAATGATTTAGCCTATTAATGCACAGCCAAAGGTAGTACCACACCAATGCTCTCCATAATACTTGCTTTGTAAACATCAATTTAATAATTTAATATTTGATCTAAGACAATTTATTACTGCATTTAGGATTAGATTTAACCTGACAGTTCATTAGGGACACATTTTCATCTACTGGTGCAGACAGGCAAACACAGAAATATACAGTTAGCCAAAAATGTATACACAATTTAGTAATAGGCTAGATGAGGGCCATAAAAATAAAATACCTTTGTACAGATTAAATAAACAATACATCCACATAAAAACATTTGAGGTATTGCATAAAATGCAAACCCTCTAAGAAGTTACAGATTAAACCTCAAGTAAAGCTGATTAATCCGATGCATATAAGGGGGATGGAAGCTCAATGGTTGGGGAGTTGGGCTATCAATCTGAAGGTTGTGGCTTTAAATCCCAGGTCCACTGAAGTTACCACTATGGATCCTTGAACAAGACCCTCGACCCTAATTGCTCTAGGGATGCTGTGGCCAATCCTGTGCTTGACCAAATATAGATGTAATATAAAATTCCTTTCTAAAAACATTACATAACATTAAGTAATTTTGCAGATCTTTTGTTCAAAGTGACCTACAAGTATCTCAGTTGAATGATTGGGGTCGGAGATCAGTTTATACAGTGACACTGGAGCAATGAGGGTTAAGGGCCTTGCTTAAGGGCCCACATTAACATCTTTAGAAAAGTCCAGGAATAACATGTTTTCTGACATAGTAAATAGTCTATAAAGTTATAATCCCCTTCTGATTCTACAAGTATCAGAAGAGACAAACTAATGGAGGCCATTACCCAAATGTTAGAGGGAGAAAGTCAAACATTGTCTCATTGTACTGGAATGAAAAGACCGATAAGCAGTCATATCTATGGGGAAATGCGAAATGCTTGTCTATTCAGATAGCTATCCTTATAAAGCTATATTGGGACATTTTTCTGCATACATGCTTGACTCATGCAGACCAAGGTGGCAAGCAATGGTTCTTTCTTGATTTCAGTGCATAATCTGTTTTCAGGTGAAGATCATAGCGCATATCCCTGCATATTCAGTTCTTTAAGAGTTAAAAAAGTGGCTAGTTGTAGGTTGAAATCCACTATCAAGTCCACTAAATTTGCCATTAACCCTTTGTATGAAAGCATCTGCTAAATAAAAAAATTCCAGTTAATCATTTAGCAGACACTTTTATCCAAATCGACTTACAAATGGGAGAACAATAGAGATATAAAACAAAAGCCAGAGACAGGCAGGGAATCACACTAATTCTTGTTTTTAAAGAACAGTCAAAGCACATCCTTTTGCACTCCCTGCCCCTTCTCCATTTCTGTTACAACTATTAAGATAAATAAGACAGACATAAAGTATGCAATGGTTTTCAGTCTTAAATAATCTTTAGACTGTCATTAGAAGATAGATCATGCTAATTTTAAACTTGGCCAGATTTATTTAGCTTTCTTAATATTCAAGAGAAACCATTTTCAGAAACCATAAACACACTTCATAAACTTTTTAAAAAAAACAGAGAAATGTACAAAAGTTTTTTGTAGTTTAGCATTGTACCTAAATTACACCAACATCTCATTTTACGATTTTGGCAATTTTCCAACAATTCATAACAGTATCTCATTTCCAGTGTTACTCCACAGTGTGATACAATTTCACCAGGCAACAGCTGAGAACAAACAAGTCACAGAAACAACATGCACTAATTATAGAGACAAAATACCTCAAGGCAAAGCAGGTATGAAGATGTAATGAAGATGCTGAGTGGGTGGTATTTAGTCCAGGCCAAATAATTCAGCTTGGTCTCCTATAGACAATATATAAAGGCAATAATAGTGAAATCTCAACATTGTCATTATTAATAAACAGTAAAATCTGGTTTGTCAATCCTGTAATTGATGATGTTAATGGTGGGATGGTATACTTTTAATAGCCTAGCCAGTTAAGACTGTAAGATGCTTATCGTGCTAGTTCCATGTTCGAGGCCAGTCACTGCCTAGAGTGTTTTGATATGTATGGGTCATGTGTGTATCTGAGGTATTGGGTATGTGCATGTGCCCTTAGAAAATGCATATTGGTTTTATTATGTTTATTTCTCTCATCTAATTATATTTTTCTCAATCTTAATCTTCTACCTTAGGTGGCTTAGTGGTTAGCACGTTCTCCTTTCAGAGCTGGATATCCAGGTTTAAATCCCATTTTGGATGCAGTTTACATGTGTCCTTGTGGGTTTCCTCCAGGTTCTCCGGTTTCCTCCCACAGTCCAAAAACTTGGATTCAAGGTTAATTGAATGCTCTAAATTGCACCATATAGAGTATGCTTGTGTGTGTGTCTGTGTGAGTAAGTGTGCCCAGTTATGGATTGGCTTCCTGTACTGGGTGTTTTTGCCCAGTGCCTGAAATGTTCTCCTCTGCATAGGCATGAGGGACCCCCGCTGCGAACCTAGAAAATGTTTAAGCGGAAGATAATGAATGAATGAATGACAATTTAAGCAGCCAATTAACCTTGAATCCATGTTTTTGGACTCTGAGGAGAAATCAACACACTCAGACACAGGAAGAACATGAAAACTCCACTCAAATTGGGATTTAAACCTGGATCACCTATGTTTATTTAACTATAATAAAATTGACTTTTAAAACAATTTTTTGTCTCACACATACAGTTGTGTTCAAAATTATTTAACCCCCACTACAGTAAAGTGTTTTAGCAAGTTTGACTTGATTTTTTTTATCTTGTTCACAATCAGGTCAAAGAAGGACTTTAATAATAAACAAATGACACTTAAATTACAACAAAATTATTTCTAGTATATAAACAAATATCCTTTTTGTGATTTCTTCAGTAACAAAATTATTCATCCATCCATCCATTATCTTCCACTTTATCCTTTACTTCAGGATCGTGGGGAGGGGGGTCCCCATGCCCATCCAGGGGAGAACGTTTTGGGTGTTGGGCAGATACACCCAGGACTGGGCGCCAATTCATCGCTGGGCACACACTCACTCACACAGACACACACAAACACACTCTCTATTGGAGAGAAATGTGGAGAATTCAATTGACCTTGATCCACGTTTTTGGACTGTGGGAGGAAACCCATGCAGACACGGGGAGAACATGGAAACTCCACCCAGATTGGGATTTGAACTGGGAATCCCTAGCTCTGAGAGGCGAATGCGCAACCACTAAGCCACCGTGCTGCCCCAAAATTATTCAACTTCTTAAAAATGACCACTCTCAAGAACAGAGGTCTCAATCAGGTGTCTTCAGTCAGGCATTGAAAGCACCTGCAGATGTGAACAGAGCCATAATAAGAAGCAACTAAGTAGATTTAAAAAGACTGAGATACTCAGCTTCTTCTACACAGTTAATAATGTCTTTGCAACCTGTTGAAGTCCAGGGAATGGTCAAAGAAGTCAAGTGAGGAGGTCATTTCTCTTCATAAGCAAGGATGCAAATATAAATAGACAGCAAAGACAATACACATTACAAGAGACACAATTGGAAGCATAATTTGCAAGTTCAAAGCTAAAAGCACAGTACAAACACTACCTGGCAATGGCAGAAAGAGGTTGCTGTCAATGACTGCTGTCCGTTACCTGAAATGAAGGGTGGACAAAAATCTCCGGCTGACATCTAAGGCACTGTGACAGGACTTGTCAGAGGAAGGCACTCAGGTTTTGGAGCACACTGCGAGATGAAGGCCTCCGTGCCAGAACTCCCAAATGCACCCTCTGCTGACCCCAAAGCACAAAAAGAGTGTGCTAAAAACCATGTGGACAGACCACAAAGGTTTTGGGACACTGTTCTCTGAAACGATGACACAAAATTGGAACATTTTGGGCCTATGGTCAAAGATAAGTCTGGAGGAGCAAGAATGCAGCCAATAAAGAAAAGAACACCTTGCCTACTGTGAAGCATGGTGGTGGGTCAGTCTTGTTCTGGGGCTGTTTCACTTCTCCTGGTACAGGGAATCTACACTGTGTGCAAGGTATCATGAATTTAGTTAAATATCAGGACATCTTGGTTGAAAATGTCATGCAGTCAGTGACAAAGCTGAAGCTTGGGAGATGTTGGACCTTTCAAAAAGACAATGATCCCAAGCATACCTCAAATTCTACCAGGGCTTGGTTGCAGAATAAGGGTTTGAAGATTTTGGATTGGCCATCACAATCGCCTGACATAAATCCCTCTGGTAGGACTTGAAGAAGGCAGTTGCAGCACGCAAGTCCAAGAATGTCAATGAACTAGAGGCCTTTTCCCATGAGGAATGGGCTCCTGATAGCTTTAGATCGCTGCAAGAAACTTGTGTCACGTCTGAAGGATCTTATTACAGCCAAAGGGAGTTGTACTAAGTACTAATGATGTATGTGACCAAGGGGTTGAATAACTTTGTCAATGAGGAAATTACTTAAAGGACATTTGAAAAGATACCTGAAAAGATATTGTTGTAATTTAAGTTGCATATGTTTATTATTAAAGTTCTTCTTTCACCTGATTGTGGAAAAAGCTAAAAAAAAACAAACATCAAACTTGCTAAAACACTTTACAGTAGTAGGGGTTGAATAATTTTGAACACAACTGTAGTTGGGTGAGACATGGCTACAGTTCTTTCCCAGCATGACATGTCCCATAACAGGGCCCTTAAATATTAATGCAATTGTGTGAAGTAATGTAGTACACTTAAATACTGTTTTGTCTGGAGTTGAGTGCTATTTATAGTCTGTTTATCATGGCAGCGCTTTGCCTTAACTCCAGTGTGACATTTTTCAGGATAAGTAGTTACAATAGAAAATAAATAATCATTTCTTGATCTCCTTTCTTCCAGCAACTGCTATGTTGAAATGAATTAGATATGACTGATGTGGAGGCAACGTATGAAGACTTCATAGCCTCTGGAAGGACAGGCAGAAGAAATGCAGTACACGACATCCTGGGAGAATCAGAAAAGTTGGACGACTGTGAACTCTCACAGACACTTTCTGAACTTAACATCAACAAAACAGGCACGAATATAGGCTGGTTTTAATTACACAGTCTCAGAGTTAATAACTGTTTAGGATATTTTAGTCATACATCAATCAAACCACACACTTCACAGTGAAACAATCTTTGGTCAACCCTCCTGCTTTTGTGAACATTTAGTAAGGTTTTTAAATATTTATTAAATATGTTTTGGGGTTGAGATGGTGGGTACACCATGGCTTCTGAATAAGATATCCTGTTTAGGTTAGATTTCACATACTTTTGCCAAAATAGTGTTAATATAAGCTTTAGAGGAAAAGGGCAAGAACTTTAAAATACTCTTTATACAGCACATATTTCTACTAGACAAATGGGAAAAATAAATAGCAAATGCAATTTTATTCTGTTTGATATATGAACTCTGAACACAACTTAGGTGGAGCCAGTCATTTCGGTACAAACACAGATCTTCTGTCATCAAACTGCTTTAGTAATGTAATCTGACACTAAAATTCAGAGCAGCCATGAATTATGGAGTGGATAACTGAGCTTCAGGCTCAGCAAAGAGGACTTGGAGCTCGTTAGTATCAGTTATGCTTTATGTAAAATCCTGTTGACAAACTGCTCTTTGTAAAGTACTGTATTGCCTAGAACAAAGCTTACCACTACTGTGTGGCCTGTCTATAAGGAGACGCGAATCAGTCACAACAAGCTAGTTCTCTTTATGTTAAGACTAACTAGGAGAGCATTTTTCAGATCTGGAGAAAACGTCCATTTGGTATCCTCTGCTTTATCCTCTATTTGGGTCGCGGCGGGCTTCCCCATGCCCACCCATCGGATGCACGCGGACACGGGGAGAACATGAAAACTCCACTCAGATTGGGATTTGAAATGGGAATCCCTAGCGCTGAGAGGCAAACGTGCCACTAAGCCACAGTGCCAACCTTAGCACAATAATCACATTTATGAAGTTCATTTTTATGAATTTATAATTAATCTTAAAAATATACAGTTTGTTTTTGTGTAATCTTTACTATTGTAAACCTAAGTGCCCATGAACAGATAGATTTATGCAACCTATTGATTATTTATTTCAGAAGAGCTTTTTGTTATGATGAAAAAAATATTATGTTTAGATTTCAGATCTTCAACCAGTGCACTTTTGTCCTGGTTAAACTTATTGTGTATACAACACATACACACTTTTCTACTATGATATTTACAGTCTTTCTGTTTTCCTTAATAATGATAAATAATCTCAATTTTACACAAAATTAATTCATTAAGTACATTCAAGAATTTGTACAGCTTACAAAACAACACAAAGTCACCAGCTATAACTTCTAATCAAAGCGTGGAATTTTACACCATTAAGGTGTAAACCACTTCAGTGCCAACCTCTTTACTTTACTCCACAGGTATTCAGATGTATTCAGACACTAACCAAGACCCAATTTTTGTGTTTGGTAACCCAGTCTTTTTGTTTGTATTTTTTGTTATTAATAAGTTTGTAATTATTTTAGACTATTCTCTTTTTTGCATAAGGTAGACTTCAAAAAATAAATAAATAAATAAATAAATAAATAAATAATAATAATAATAATAATAATAATAATAATAATAATAATAAATTATAAAAGTAGATAAAAAATCAAATAAAACAACCTTATTAGCATTGGCCATTGATTTATTGAGATTATGATCCAATATTGCATACTTCTGAATGGCAAAAGTATGTGAACCTTTAGGATTTGCAGATATTAAATAGCGAAATTACAGTTTTGAGTGGGGCTAATTGTAATAAGAAAGGGGTTTTTAAGTATACAATAGGGAGTGTATGGCATGAATGAGCATTATTTTTAAAAATCAGAAACAAGAGATTTATTCACAGAGAGAAAAGGAGGAAAATATTAACATAGATAATGCCAAAAGCAGGGGTTGGTGTTACTTTCCATGAGCCAGCATGGGATAGAAGAACACTGAACAACAGAGTGTTGCAGAGTTGCAAGGAGATATTTGTTACAGTAAAAGAACATTGCTACCCATTTGCAGTTTGCTAAAAATCATATTGGAATTGAAACAATACTTTGTGGATGGATGAAACCAAGAGATTTTGTTTTTTAATAAAAAAGTTGTTATCTGGAAATATTTAGTTGCAGTTACTGTTGCAGAAGGAAGTCACATCAGATACTAAGAATTAGCATACTTTTGCCTTTTACAGATTATGTAATATTGGATTATTCTATTAATAAATAAGTGACCAGTACAATATTTTTGACTAATTTGTTTGATTTGGTTCTCTTTATCTACTTTTAGGACTTTAGTTTTAGGTGTCATGCTGGGCTAATGGAGGGAGTCGAACACACATTGGTGAGTTCTGACGGCAGTAATATTAAAACAGGAAGCTGGTAAAAACCAGGTAAACGATCTAAACATCGAAGTAAAAAGGCAGCTGACAGAGGCAAGTTGAAAAAACTAAGCACAGTGTTAAAATATGGAGATGGAAGGGAATTAGGAAATTCTAAGTTACTATCACTGATAAAAAAAACAGACATGGTTATTTAAAGAACCAAAAGCCAAAAAAAAGAAAGTGAATTAATGACAGGTGACATTAAAACTTTGGAAGTTGAAGTATGTGAAAGGTGGTTCAAAAGGAGAGCCCAAATATATTAGGACAGCCCAACAACATCACTGATTCTCCACTGTACTTGAAACATTATTTATAGTGTAGTTATCTTTCCTTTTGCAACAAAACTTGTTACTTGACTATAGACCGTACTTCCTGTGAAAGTTTAAAAATTATTGATGATGATATTTATTCTACTTTTGGAGATGTCATGACCCCATGCTACTTTTTATTATCTAATTGTTCAGAATACATTTTTAAAAATGGGTGTTAATCCAAGCAAGTTTGTGTTCACCTCCACAGTTTCTAGACCATAGGGCATCTTCTCTAATCTCTAATATTCGAGACCACCACGAAGCATTTATTACTTGTATGGGGATTAGGTGATGTGGTGGTATTTTGGGGATTATTACTAATGTGGTGGTGGTAATTTTGTTAGGGTCTGTTCACTGGTGTAAATGCATGAGACATATTTGTGCTTATGCAGTGTTAAAACTCAATGTCACTCCTAGACTACCAGTATCCTGTAATGCTGTGGTGAAGGATTAGTGGATGACTAATACAAACTGCAACAAGAAATAATTCTGGATTTATCCTATACCTATAAGAACAAACACTAACACACTAGCACTAATGCAGCGTGCTTAGCATTATTTACCACCTAAACGATACCTCATCTGCTAAGCATGTCTTGACTAATTGAGATTAAGAACATTAAAGAGAAGTTGCAAAATACACTAACAAAGTTGAACTACAGCCTGTATTTGTAAAAATACAAAATGCATTTCTATGGTCTTTGAAACTGATTAAATGGACATGAACAATAAGTGTAGCAACAAGGAGACGTTCTTAATAATGTGGCGGGTGTATATATAATTTAAATGTAAGTTATGTCAATCAATTGGAAAACGATAACAATCGCTCTACTCACTCTTAAAGAGATGCAAGAATAAAAGTTTAATGTATATATACAGAACCAGTCAAATGTTTGGACACACTGACTTCTTGCTCTATTGTCTATTTTCTTACCAAATTTTCACTAACATACCATATACATGAACTTTGTAGTTTAACAATTACAGACTGTAGTACATCTTTTCTCTTTCATTTTTTGGTTATTTTGTTGTTGGTTCTGTTTTCTATTGGTCAGAACTATTACAGAACAGATATATTTTGGGTAAAATAGGCAAAAAGTAAAAAAAAAAGAGGTGTCCAAACTTTTGGCTGGTATTATATATATATATATATATATATATATATATATATATATATATATATATATATATATATATATATATAAGCATACTTGAAGCATACTTACACACTGCAATATAACTTGTATACTTTTTATTCTATTATCAAGATGTGAGAAGTGATGGAGAGAAAAGCTCAAGCTCTGCTGATTCTGATCCAAAACCAGAAGAAAGCAAACAGGAATGAACATAGGCTTCTGAGAAACTAGAAGAAGAAACATCAAACCCATTAGCTCCTTATAATTTGAGGTCTGGGCATGGCAGCGCTGACATTCCCACACCCAAGATGGTATTCATTTTTGTCCTGGTTTAGTGTTGGCACAGACCTGGTATTTAAAGAGACTATTGGAAAAGGTTGGGCTTGCAGCTTCAGTATCGGATGAAGACTTAACGCTAAGGCATGGTGGCACTGCTATTGCTGATGTAGGATCCACTTTCTAATAGCTAATTACTGTTAGCTGTTTAAAATGAGCACTTAATGAGTACCTCCATTCAGAGCTCCTGTAGACATAGCCAGAGTTGCATTTTTATTGATTTCTATAAAGGCACTGTTGACGTTTCGAACTTTGTATTTCATGGAAAGGGATGATTTTGTCCCATTGCCAAACTATCTATGCTAAAATACTGTAGTGTTTTTTTATCATTATTTGTATATGTGCTAGTGATGTAGATTTATTTACAGACTACAGGTTTTCAGTGTTTTTTCCTTAACACATGCAAGAAATCCACAAGTTCCACATAAAAAATCAGATGCTGCACTATGGTTGTTGGTGTGCATGACATTATATTTCAGATATTAAAGGTATAAATGTGAACAAATATGCAGCTGTGTAAATCTGAGCTAAATGTTTCTGGTATGTTGTGGTTTCTTATCACTGTTCTTTTATTTATTTTTTTTATCAAAAACTACATTTAATGTTTAACTTTTCTCCTGATTAACACTGCCTTGTTAACTAGAGTGAAATTGTGTTACTGAGTTCAGCTAGAACCATATAAAGAAAAGTCAATTCACTAACCTGCTTCATTTGATTATTTGGTAGAGAATTGTAATTATATATAATAGTTTTTACACTGCTTTCGTAACTGACATTGACCATGAAAAAGATGATATATACTGCCCCAGTTGCACCTCAATATTGTTAAAAATTAATTAGTTAATTTTGCTTGCCTTTTTTTTTAATAATCACATATATACAGTTGAACCTGGCACCCAGGGACAGAGTCATAGTTTCAAATAAACAGAGGCATAGAGTATTTAAGCAAATCATTAATCCCTGACATTTTATTACAATAAAATATAAGGATTTATAGTTTATTGTAAGTGTAGTTTCTATGTTCTTTCTGTGTCCACATGAGTTTCTCTGGGTTCTCCGGTTTCCTCCCACAGTCTAAAATTAAGATAAATTGGCTGCTCTAAATTGTCTAAATCTAAATTTCCATCCTATTACTGTGTGTGTGTGTGTGTGTGTGAGAGAGAGAGAGAGAGAGAGAGAGGACCGAGTGGCAATGGTTTGGTGCCCTATCCTAGATGGTCCCTAGTAGTCCCTAGTATAGGATTAAGTAAATAAGATTACTTACAATATTATTTTACTAACATCAAGCTTGCAGAAAATGTGTAATACCTTGCAATATAGTACAGTATGCACTTATTTATTTCCCCATGACCATCTGCTGTACATTTTTATTTAATTATTTAAAATTTTTAACTTTTAATTACATGAATTTGAATTATATGAATTTGAATATGAATTACTCTGATTTCTGTTTTAATTACAATGTCCTGAAAAAGTATTCACCCCCTTAAACTTTTCTTATTTGCATTATTGAACAAGTTAATTCAGTCAATCCCAGTGCAGTGTCAACAGGTACAGGGCCTATCAAGAAAATATGGATCTGAATATGGATATATTCAAAATATGGACCTTTTTGGCATATTACGTATATATGTATGACATATCAAACTAAAAATCAGGGCTGCATAAAGTAACAAAAATTGTGATTTCATATTATTAAGACTGGAAAATATATGTTGAGAAAAAAAAAATTTTCACCGCCCAGCGATAGATTGGCGCCCTGTCCTGGGTGTATCTGCCCAGCACCCGAGACGTTCTCCCCTGGTTGGGCATGGGGAACCCCCTGCGACCCTAATAGAGGATATAGTGGAAGATGATGGATGGATGGATAATTTTCACCCATACACATTTTTGTAGACCCATGTGCAGAGTCTGGGGCTGCCAGTAGAGGGCACATTGACAACAAGACGAGCATTTTTTGATAGATAAGATGTGTGGCTTTACTCTGCTCTACTATGAATGAGATGCAAGTAGCATAGTGTGGACCAGGGCAACTTTAATTCTGGTTTAAGTCACTACCGCTGTGTTATCATGGCAACTGTGTTGTGTAAAGCATTAGTTCAGACTAAATATATATTTTAGCTTGCTCAGGCTTTAGGGAAAGGAGAACAAGCTAAAATTTACTGAAACTAAAACAATTAATGGTCAATGGAGGGGAAAAGAGTTCATTCAACGCATAAGGCCAACAAGGGCTTACATATAACAAAAAGGCAAACAAACTTTCTTTAAAAAAAAAACAAATCACTGCACTATAAATGTTAATGTATTTTTTTGATGATAATCTGATTTTAAACCTTAATTCTTTAAAAATTACAATAAATTACACATCTTTTCAAAATACGGTTTTATTACAAATTGAGCAAATGTTTTTTTTTTTTTTTTTTTTTTACCACCCCTACTCCCCGCAAGAACATAAAGTAGCAGGGCTTAACAATGGGCATGGATGACAAATAGAGGTATACATGTCTCAAAACACTTTTTAGGTTGAGTTTATTCATGAACTGTGCCAAACTTTCATAATAAGCCCATAAATAGATTATAGCTATGCTACAATATAAGACCTTCAGCTAAAAACTTTAATATAACATATTATAAGCTTTTAAAAACTATTTATTATTACTACTACTACTACTACTACTACTATTATTATTATTATTATTATTATTATTATTATTATTATTATTATTATTATTATTATTATCAATAGTAGTAGTAGTAGTGGTGGTGGTGGTGGTATAGTAATAATAATAAATTATTAAAAAATAAATCCATTATCTTCTGCTTTATACACTACTAGGATCGCGCAAGGGGGGGGTTCCCCATGCCCATCCAGGGGAAAACATTTCAGGCACACACACAAATACATTTCAAATGGGGCAATTTTGAGAATTCTATTGACCTTGATTCAGGACTGTATGAGGAGCCCGGAGAACCCCGGAGGAAACCCACGCGGAATCGGGGAGAACATGGAAACTCCACCCAGATTGGGATTTGAACCGGAAATCCCTAGCACTGAGAGGCTAACCTGCTAATCACTAAGCCACAGGGTATTTCCCGCGACCCTTGTAGAGAATAAAATGGAAGATAATGGATGGATAGAATAATAAAAGCAGCATATTCATATAATCCAACAATTAATTAAATTATGATCCATCACCTCAAAACTAGACTAATAGCTCAGAAAATATATGAACAATACAATAAAACCTAAAATAAAACATAAATGAAACTTAAATAAAAAGCAGCTGGAAATTTATGATATTTTTGCAGTGTATCTTACACTTGTAAAGTTTTCGACAGTAAGAAAATGTTAGGCATAACTGGTTAGGTTATAGGTATAATTATATATATATATATATATATATATATATATATATATATATATATATATATATATATATATATATATATATATATATATATATATATATATATATATATATATATATATATATATATATATATATATATATATATATATATATAGGCGGCACGGTGGCTTAGTGGTTAGCACGTTCGCCTTTCAGCGCTAGGGATTCCCGGTTCGAATCCCCATCTGGGTGGAGTTTCCATGTTCTCCCCGTGTCTGCGTGGGTTTCCTCCGGGTTCTCCGGTTTCCTCCCACAGTCCAAAAACATGGATCAAGTTAATTGAATTCTCAAAAATTGCCCCGTTTAGAGTGTGTATGTGTGAGTGAGTGTGTGCCCAGCGATGGATTGGCGCCCTGTCCTGGGTCTATCTGCCCAGCGCCTGAGACATTCT
>JAFMOD010000933.1:1149731-1209575 GCA_019802435.1 Corydoras maculifer
TATATATATATATATATATATATATATATATATATACAGTATATATCAAAAATAATACAATAAACAAAAATGTAACAGTTGAACTGCAGTTTTAATGGGATAGACCCAAAGAGTGCCACTTGGCTAAGTTTGTGATAATTAAAGGGCTTGATTAAAAACTTAAATATATATAATAAAATATATTTGACACAAGCAGAAAAATCATATGCATCAGCTATCATTCATTTATTTATTATCTTCTGCTTAATCCTCTATTAGAGTCACGGAGGGGAGATGCCCACCTAGGGGAGAATAGGGTGCCAATCTATTGCTCTATTGCTGGGCACACACACACACCCTATATATATATATATATATATATATATATATATATATATATATATATATATATATATATATATATATATATATATATATATATATTGTTACACTCGCCTACCCAGAGATTGAAGCAGCTGCGCATAGGAAGCGCAGAGCCATCGCGTTCTAACGCGCTGAAGGGAGCCAGGCACGCAGGTAGCAGGGAAATGGAAATTTATTAAAGGTGTAGAGACACCACAAAACCAAGGCAACCGACGAGTGAACATAACATAAACCAATGAACAGAAAGAGATCATTACACAAACTAAATGACATTAATTAAAGTAAATTAACAAACATGGAACAGGTGCCCTAGGCACCCGTTACAGTACCCCCGCCCCTACGGTCGCGCAACGGGAGGACGCGACCAAGAAAAAAAAATAAAATAAAAATCCCTGGGGGGAAGGGGGGGGGTCCTCCGCCCTCCTCGAGCCCACTGGCAGTGCAGTTCGGTGGATGCCCTCTGCGGATGAGGCGTGGGATGTGCCCTGTGGCTTTATGTCGAGGTGGACGCCCTCGGCGGATCAAGAGGGAACCATGGCGGGTGTGGGAGTGGGAGTGGGCCACGCCCTCTGGCTGCGTGACGAGGTGAGTGCCCCTGGACCTCGGGCTGGGCGGCGTGCGGCCCCTGGACCTCGGGCTGGGCGGCGTGCGGCCCCTGGACCTCGGGCTGGGCGGCGTGCGGCCCCTGGACCTCGGGCTGGGCGGCGTGCGGCCCCTGGACCTCGGGCTGGGCGGCGTGTGGCCCCTGGACAACGGACTGGGCGGCGTGCGGCCCCTGGACAACGGGCTGGGCCCCAATCTCTGTCTCAGACTGCCCCGGATTCAAATAACCATGATTTGATGGCAGCGCGGGCGGCACGGTGGCTTAGTGGTTAGCACGTTCGCCTCTCTGCACTAGGGATTCCCGGTTTGAATCCCCATCTAGGTGNCGGACTGGGCGGCGTGCGGCCCCTGGACAACGGACTGGGCGGCGTGCGGCCCCTGGACAACGGACTGGGCGGCGAGCGACCCCTGGACCCCGGGCTGGGCGGCGTGCGGCCCCTGGATCTCGGGCTGGGCGGTGTGCGGCCCCTGGACCTCGGGCTGGGCGGCGTGCGGCCCCTGGACAACGGGCTGGGCCCCAATCTCTGTCTCAGACTGCCCCGGATTCAAATAACCATGATTTGATGGCAGCGCGGGCGGCACGGTGGCTTAGTGGTTAGCACGTTCGCCTCTCTGCACTAGGGATTCCCGGTTTGAATCCCCATCTAGGTGGAGTTTCCATGTTCTGTGGAATGCCCCGTGTCCATGTGGGTTTCCTCCGGGTTCTCTGGTTTCCTCCCACAGTCCAAAAACATGGATCAAGTCAATTGAGTTCTCCAAATTGCCCCCTATAGAGTGTGTTTGTGTGAGTGAGTGTGTGCCCAGTGAAAGATTTGCGACCTGTCCTGGGTGTATCTGCCCAGTGCCCGAGACATTCTCCCCTGGATGGGCATGGGGAACCCCACCGCGACCCCTATAGAGGATAAAGCGGAAGATAATGAATGCATGAATGAATGATGGCAGTGCCCACATGTGGTTAGTTAAAGAAAACACACCCTTCCTTTAACCTAAGCATTAATATATTATATATTGATCGCTTAGTTAAGGAGAGACAATATTTGACATTTAATAAGCATTCAAAAACATTAACTGAGTTTATCTTTAGTTAATGTGTCTCTGATAAACACTGTTAGAAATAACTTTTATTAGGGCATTTTCACTGAATGCTGTTTGCCATGATTATTTGCAATATTTAATTTATTGTTCTTTACAGGTCTACTATTTTTTAGTTATTTTCAATTTCCCAGGACCTTTTTTGATTTTAGCTGGTTTAAAAATAATTTTACTTTCATCCAAAATTATACAAACACAATACAGAGCATAATAAAACACTTCTTTATTTTAGATAAACTTAACAAATGTCATAAAATTATCACACACTTGAACATTTTAACATAATATGGTGACCACAGTCACATTGACTTAAAAAAAGATTTTGTCTTTTACAGACTGAAACTAACAATGTGTAAAAAAAATTTCAGATGATGTTTTTTTTTTTACCTGTCAGAAATCAAAGATTGTTCTTGTGATGACCCTGTATTTAAATACAAGAGGAAAGAAAGGTTGTAGCCTTATAGACTAAAGTGCCAGTTCAACTCACACATTTCACACTCGTTATTATGTAGACATATTACTGTAATTATAATAGTGTGCAAAAGACTAAATAAATTAATAAGAGTAATAAAACTACCTGTAGGATGCTTAGACTAAAGGAACACACAGAGATAAAGGGCCTGTGATTACTATATTATACCTGGTCAACAGTCTATTTTATGCCTTGTGCCATTTAAATAGCATCAATATTTGTGAATATACCTACACTGATGGATGCTCTTAAAATGTGGTGTGCTCGTGTAAATTCTACATCAACACAAAATTGTGCTCTTGCACATCTGCCCTGTTAAAATTGCAAAAAGACAGATCTGAAAAGCACCTGGCTTTTTAGTGACTCAATTATTGAGCAATAAAGTGAAAAGTGTATGTAAACATTTTTAACATATTGACTCACACACACACAAACACACACACACACACACACACACACACACACACACACACACACACACACACACACAAAAACTATTACTAACAAAACTATTGCACTAATCTAATCTGAGATTGTCCCTACTTAAGAGCAAGACAAAGGTGAATGCAGCACGTTTTAAAAACTTTAAGTAAGTGAAAATAAAATTTGAATGTTTGTAACATTAGAAAATATTTACATATAATATTTATTACTATAGCACTTATAACTAAGGTGCATGTCTCCTTAACCACTCCCATTGGCCTTCAGCTCACATAGATTGTCCTGAAAAATAGGCTTGACTTGATTCATTACTAAACACCCTGTTCTGCTATTCGAATGGTCATCAATCTTTGTGGTCTCTGAAAAATAGGAGCCTGTTTGTATATAGTTGAATGCTTTGTCTTCTTTCTTGACCCAAAAGTCAAGCCTTGTTTTCTTTCCATGCAGATAGATACTAAGGTTTCTACTCCTTTTTAGATCTATTTAATTATTAAAGGTAATTTCTAAATGCTTACTAAATTCAACATTTTTAATGGGGTGAAAGTTAACTCCTTTTATAATAAATATTATAATTCTGGAAAATCTGTGATAATAGAGTGATAATAGACTGGAAGTTACTTCCAAAATATACAGTAAAGCTTAAATCTTTTAGGTAATTTATGATTTTTTATTAAGTTGAAATATTATTTCTACAGTTTAGGTTTGCTTACATGTTTATTTAAATGACACATTGTTTTATCAAAGTTTACAAAATTAAATGATATTTCCTTAGCATATTTGGAATCTTGGGCAGCAAGGTGGCTTAGTGGTTAGCACGTTCGACTCTCAGTGCTGGGGATTGCAGGTTCGAATACCAATCTGGGTGAAGTTTCCATGTTCTACTTGTGTTCGCGTGTGTTTCCTCTGTGTTCTCTGGTTCCCCCACTCTCCAAAAACATGGATTCAATGTAAATTGAATGCTCAGTGTGTGTGTGTCTGTGTGAGTGAGTGTGCCCAGCGTTAGATCGGTGCCCTGTCTTCTCCACTTCCAATCCCAAAACAAAACTTAAAAGACAATCATCTTTGGTGGTTCAGTCTTAGTCAATAGGTTGTTAGTGTCCAGAATTCCAAACCTTCTTAAGACTTCTTTTTTTGCCATTATATATGTGCCAGGATAAATTAGATAATTCATATACTGCTAAGTCCGTAAATGTGAATGAGTGTGTTTTGTTATCTGATGGACGTTTGTAAAAGGAAATCTTTATTAAAATAACAAACAATCTGCAAGTGAAACATTCAATATACATCCTGGAATTTGGCCTATGTTCAATATATATAGTTTAAATATTTATAGTACAAGCAATTTAGCTCATGTCGAATAAACCCATG
Organism: Corydoras maculifer; assembly: GCA_019802435.1. NCBI lineage: Eukaryota > Metazoa > Chordata > Actinopteri > Siluriformes > Callichthyidae > Corydoras > Corydoras maculifer. The sequence goes on from JAFMOD010000933.1 coordinate 1,154,071, forward strand.
AAGTTATACCCTGCTTTACTCTGCTTGACATTTGCCGTTGTATTTTACTGTAACTATTCTGAGCTCAGGACAGAGCAGAACTCACTCAGAACTGATGCTGACCTTTCAGTCTTTAAGGCAGACTGAGCAGCGCATTAATCATTCAGCAGCATAGGCTACCACTCATAGCAAGCAATAAAATTATGTAATTTGCTTTTTGTTTACATGGTTCTAAATTTTAAAAAGTACTTTATTCAAATATACAGATTTAAATTTTTATTTATTTATTTTATTATTTATTTATTTTTCTATTTGAATGTAGATAACCTTGGACAGTCATTTGCACAATATATTTAATTTATTTCACTATTTAGTCAGAAATTTGAAAAAAATATTTTTGTAGTTTTGGAAGTCTTAAAGGAACAGAAAACTCCCAAATAATTAGTAAAAAGATTTTACACATTTGTAATTATTAAAACAGATAATTTCATTAGTATAAACATTTACAAAAAGGTTAATAATTATAGTTTAATTATAATTATATTGATTAGGCTTTACGATTGGTTTAATCCTTTTACTGATATTGTTTTTTGAATTAGGTTAAATTACCATAATTTCCTTTCAACAAAGTAAAAAATATGATTAAATATTATTCATGCTAATGACACAAACACTAAAATGTAGTAAACTTTAAAAAGCATAAAACTGAAATAAACCCTTAAATAATAAACAAAATTGGTTGCAGGATTTATCAGGGCAATATCACTGCTTTAGGACACAGTCATGATTCAGGTGTGTGTCAGTGTGTGTGGTGTGGGGAGTAAAGAAAGCTCTGGGGAGTGAAATTGAGCTCCACTAATACTGCACTGCACCTTTTCCCTGACACTGATGGATTTGGCAGTGATAGGACAGTGTCGGGTCATCCTTCCTAATCTCAACATCTTTTCTCTCTCATATGCAGACACTCACACTCATGCACATGTGTCATCAGTTCTAATTTTAACCTCCTTCACTCACTACTTTTCAAAAGATATCCGGTTTGATTACTATTCCAAACAGTAAATATCCATAGCTGACCAAGAACTTAATGTGATGGCTCTACAATCAGCAATTTTTGGGTTACAATGGACAAATCGCATGCTGTACATGAGGTTGTCCCTTTCTTTTCTATTTTTACTGTCATGAAACAGCATTGTGATTGTAGTAACATGAGCCCAACCATATGAAACAAAACACTACTTTGAGACCAAATAAAATTATTGTAACGTTAGGTGCTGCCATCAAATCATGTTTTGTTTTGTTTTATTAATTTTTTACAATTTTTGTCTGTTATTTAACTCTTCTGTAGCAAATATAAATAATTAAAGCACGAGGAAATATGTAACTAAATATAAGCGAATTACAATTTAATACTTATTGTTAGCTGATGCATCTGGATGGAGTTCATGCATCCATGAACCATATCTGTGTCTGTATGGGATTTCTCTGAGTTCTCCTGTTTCCTCCCAAAGACCAAAAGCATGTATTCAAGGTAAATTGGCTGCTTTAAATTACCCCTATATAGTCTGTGTGTGTGTGTGTGTGTGTGTGTGTGAGAGAGAGAGAGAGAGAGAGAGAGAGAGAGTGAGTGAGCATTTGTCCAACAATAGATTGGTGCCCTGTCATGGGTTTTTCGGTCCAGCATTAAAATGTTCTCCCCTGGATGGGCATAGGGAACACTCACAGCAACCCTAGTAGAGGATTAAGTGGAAAATAATGATTGAATGATTGAAAGCATTCCAAAAATAACACAGGGCTTGTGCCATACCTGCTATTACAACAAAACTGCTGCATGAGAAGACATGTGAGCCCAACACCAAAACTCCAACCTCAGGATGCAAACCCCTCCTACAAGCACATTGCTATTCTTAACATACTTTACAGAGCATGCACCCCTACTTAAAAAAAAAACGATTATTGTTTATAATAAAGAAGGGTACTGGGACAGACATGAACAGACCAGTACAAACTATGCTGAGATACTAGGGGGGTCACTCATCCGTGCCTTGCCACTCTGGCCGTAAACACCACCTGCAAGAAAAAGATACCCCAGCCAACAGAGTGGCTAGCTCAGGTGGTTTACAGCACACAGCAGGCAACTAACATCAGCGTGGCTCCATTAGCAACCTATGACTTTTTTTCAGAATATCTATTCACAGTCAAAGGTCTCACACACTTCCCAGCATGAGGTGTTCCTCTCTGGTCATGACCCCAGCAGCATCAGCCATATGTACATGCTGGCATGTTAAAGAAAGTGGAATAGCTAGATGGAAATGACCAAGCAATGAACTGATAACAAAGACATACTTCACTGTACTCAGTGCTGTATCAATTATTTGGTCTCCACACCTGTGCCCTTGAAATCCTGCAATCATTCTTTTTCATCCTTTTTCAGCCTCTTCCCAATTATTTTTTAGTTTACTTTCTATTTTATTAACTTAGTTTTCTTCCATTCTATTCTCTCCAATTCCTCTTTTTTTCTTTGCAACTACATCTTGACTTGCATATTTTTATCCTGTCCAGCCCACTGATTAAATGAATTAAGGATAATTTACTGTTTTATTTGTCTTTGAATTGAAACTACTTGTCTTAATCATTTTATTTGCAGCATTTATTATACAGTCTAAAATAATTTATTAATTAGTTTTTTTTCAATCGATTTTGATATATACATTTACATTACATTTACATTGTCATTTAGCAGACGCTTTTATCCAAAGCGACTTACAAATGAGAACACCACAAGTCAGAAGCCATGACGAAAACCAACTATACTGTAAATTCATCAAACCTGATTGTTATTCGATGCCGCGGCACCTGTTGTAATTTTTTTTTTATACAACAGGTATTTGTTAAAGAGATGCGTCTTCAGTAAGTTTTTTAAAACTGTTTAGTGATTCTGCCTTACGGACAGAGTTGGGAAGAACATTCCACCATTTTGCATGGTGAACGCCACGGAGTGCGAATTAGCTCCTCGGTGAGGTGGAATCGCCAGGCGGCGATCATCGCTGGAGCGAAGAGAACGGGTCGGAGTGTATTTTGAAAAGATGGAGTGAAGGTAGGAGGGGGAAGATCCAGAAATGGTTCTGTATGCTAGAGTCAGTGACTTGTACTGAATGCGAGCAGCTACAGGGAGCCAATGGAGGTAAGTGAGTAAAGGAGTGACATGAGTCATTATATATAACTCATTATATGCAGTGTTGTTTATCATACAATTTTTTTTGTCATATCTTATATTTTTTTACAAAAAATATACTATTTTAAATCTGGTTTCCCTGCTTTTCATGATTCCTTCCTTTTATCAATTGAACTTTTATTCCAATGCTGTCTTGTTTTGCACTTAAGATGAAGTCTAACAATACTTCAAACCTTTGCACCATATCTGCAACTGTCACCATGTCCTTGTCAGTCATATAGGAAGTGGGATTAGCTGCTCTAGCGTACCTTGTTAACAACCAACTAAATAATGAGCTAGAGGATGTGGGACTGAGTGCTGCTCAAGGTGTGAGGCTCTCATCATCAACCTCAAGCACTTCAGCCAGCAGAAACGAGAAACGGCTGCGAGCACAGTGGCCACATGGTGGCTTCTCAGATGATGATAGATGGTAATTAGACAGTGACATTAGGCGAGGATGAGAAGTATGAAAAGTGGACATGCAGGAAGTGCACATAGTGACATCTAATGAGAGGATGGAGATGTCATATGGCTCAGATGGTGATAAGGAAAATGGAAAAAGCTTTGACAAGATTGTGGGGAACCTTGTAAAGTAAGTGAAAAAGGGAAGAAGGGAGAAGGAGAAAAATAAAGAACGAGAGATTTGAACTTGTTAGCATAAAAAAGTGGTAGTTACAAAAAATAAGTTCACAATAAGGTTTTCATATAGTGAGCTAAATTAGACAACCATTTAAATGCCCTAAATTAATTTCTTTAGAGAATACAGCACACAAGGTAATTTCTAATAAAATATTTTATATCATTTAAAATTTGCTAGAAACATTAAATAACATGGATACAATAAGAAAATATTCACATTCAATTAGGGTTCCTTTACTACTTTAATATTAATTTGTTTTTTTTATTTAACACATAATAAAACTTATTGTGTTTCCAAAAAGCAATATGACAGAGATATAAATCATATTGACCTTAATAGAGTGAATAACAAAAATTTCGAATTAAAGTAACAGTACAAGCACACTACATGGAAATCATTATCTTTAGTGACTGTGTAATAACACCCATTAATTTATTGAGTTTTAGTACAACTGTCTGAAACATGGGTGAATGTTTGGTAAGTGCTTCTGCTTCAAAGCAAGAGGGTCCTGGGACAACCATGGGTCCTTTCTGTGTAAAGTCTGCATGTCCTCTTCATGCTTGTGTAAGTTTTCTCTGGGGTCTTCGATTTTCTTCCACATTCTAAAGACATGCTGTGTGTCGATCTTCTGTTTGTGGTGAAGAAATGAGAATCTTCTCGCTGAGTCTGTAGCATACTTACTCTCTTTGATATATATAAGGCTGGTATCATGAGCTACTTTCGGTGCGGTGTGAAAAAGATTTCAGATGAACAGGTACAGGAATGAAAAAAAGATTTAATACACATGAAACACAGCGGGACCATCCAAACATTCACAGACAGCAGATGTGACTTTTAATTAATGAACAAACCACAAGACTGGGCATTAGGTAGGCTTAAATACAATGAGGGTGCACACATAATGGGCATACACAGCTGATAATCATTAACAAAACGAGTTAATGAGAAATAATAATGAGATAAATAATACACACAAATACAAAGACAAGGCTGCGAGTGAAAAAACAGTCTGTAAGTCTGCATATATTTTATTAACCTGTAATTATAAAAATAGATTTAAATGACCCCTGGAGTTTCCTTGTCCCTTTCCTATTAAAATGATTTCAGTTTAGTATTAATGGAATTAATGTATTAATGAGTATTAATGTAAATTTTTATAATATCCTGCAAATAATTAACATTTTGTCCAGGATATTGTTTTAGTGTTTCCAGATTACAACCTAACTTTCATTTATTCATTAAACAATTCATTCATTCTTTCATTATCTTCTGCTTCTACTAAGCCACCACTCAGTGCACAATATAACTTATTTAAGTTCATTTAAATAATGAATAAAGGTAAAGTAAGAAATATTAACAAATGCATTACTCTGTAAACTTAAAACATCTGATGACATATTAAATTATGAATTACACTTTTGCCATGTTACACAGAGGATCAGTACAGTCTTCTGGCAATTTAAATAAACTTTTCAGTCTATATTATTCAAAAATATTTTAAACTTTAACTTATCTTTTACAGCAGATCACAACAAATTAAATCAGATATTGCTAGTGATCTTTCTTTTCTCTAATCATTTTGCATTGTGTCCTTTTTAAAAACATAAATAAATAAAAAAAGATGGAATATATGAGATATATCTTGAGTGAGAGCAGGTGTGTGAGTAGGTTGAAATGGCTGGTTTAAAATGATCAGAAGCTCCTTCAAAAGTGCAGCATCACATTCAGCAGGAATAGAGGCATCAGTTTTGGCCACCACTTTGCACATTACAATATTATCTCTCTGCAGATTGCAAAATAATTCATATTTATTACTGTTTAATACAACATTTTTTCTTATTTATATGTCAGCAGGCACAAAAATACATAAATCAAACTATGGTGGATGCGGACTGTAACTGTATGTAATTACCAAAGTGTCTGGCTGCGCTCCCTGTAAACGCAATTACCATGAAGCATATTGTTCATATTAGGTCACATTTCACAAGTTGGTGGGCTTTTATGATTTTTACACCCATGGTGTGTCTGAATGGCCAGGAACACTGCTCCACCTTCGTGCTGTCACCATGCTATCAATAGCAGCAATGTTATAGCAGTAATACTTGATTTGTTCTCATAGTACCGTTTAATCTCAGGGTGTGTGGACAAGGGGATTAAGTACAAAATAGGCCTGGATAATCATCTTTAGACAAACATATTTTGCTTCAGCAAATTATACATTGACTAATAATTTTTCCTATAACAAACAAGACTATACATGCTTACTCATAGATGAACATTCAGAGGAATCTTACTAGAATTGTAACCAATATGTCCCTGGTGAGACTTCTCAGCCTTCCCTAGTAGGTGCGAATTGGTGACTTATGAATTAGATATATTGCCACGCTGGCGGCTCCTTCTTGCTGGACTCCGAAGGGCATTTCATGCTATTAACCTCTGCTCTAGGAGAAAATTCAGCTGGTACGTGATTGAAATGCTTCTCATGGTGAAGGCCTCATACTGAGATCCCCATGCTTGTTTGGCTTGATCGTTTCTGTAATTCTCTTCATCACTGGGTTATAGAGAACCTATTACAAGCACATGGCTGTACTTTTTAAAGGTTAAACTCAGTTTTTAAGGCTTTAAGCCAGATGAATTTAAAATGAATAACAGGGTGATGTTTTGCTGAATTAACTTCCCACGGTTCCTGTGTTTCCAGTCATGGGAAAAGTTAAACCTGTACCGGCTAAATCTGTTCTTGAGTCACTACAGTAAAAACAGCAAGTACTATTTAAAGAAGGACTTGACATGTAGAAGAGCACATATCAAGTGATGTGATTAGGATCCACAGTTTAAAGATGAAAGATTGTTTGGAGTCACTATTAGCTAATACTGCTTATAAGCACTTGTTTTTCTAAAATAAACTAAAATAGAAAAAGAGAAATATATTTGCAGGTTACAAATTTTTTTTAATCTTTTAAAATTTGGGACTGTGTAACTACTCTGTTCTTTAACTACTATAAATATTATAAATATATTATATAATATCATATAATAATTTGTATTATAACGTCAATAACTGTGTGACTTCAGCATTTTTTATTTCAAGAACCTAATGAATCAGAAATCACCGTTTTGCTTTTCCTAATCATGATTGTTTCTTGACCTCCATCAGACGTTTATTAAAAGTAGATAAAACAGGTTTTAAACATTGCATATAGAGGATGTAATATGTAATTTACAGATGCAGAACACAGCCTTACATACAATATTACACAAAAGCAGTTTTGTGGTGCTGTTTGATATTTTAAAACAATTAACCCTATTTTCTTTTTTCATCTAGCTTCAATTATTCTAAATTATATTTGTGTTAATCCTGTTGTGAAATAGTATACAGGTCCACCTTCTGTAAGTTTTTCCTTGGAATTTAATATCATTATATTTTGTGATTATTTAAAACCAACTGTCTTTCTCTCATGACATAATAGAAACTAATGTCTGACCTTCACAAACTGCTGCACTGTGTCTTTCCACTAGGTTGCAATGTTGTACAATGATACGAGTCTTGACAGCCGTGGCTCAACCCTGGGTAAGTCCCAGCTCATGACCGCAGCTGGATGTTTTACATTTTCAGAGCCGCAAAACACTCACAGATGGTTTGGAGCATGAATTCGAGGTGACCAAACGCACTGGTGATTTATTCTGTCTCTGGTTCAGCCATCCGTGCATTGAATAATACTGCATCAGTTGAAAAAAAAACAGATACAAGCAGACATGATGCAGCTATATATGCAGCTTTCTACTTTCATATGGAGTATTTAGACTGGTTGTATATGCTGCTAAGTTTTGGTCAGAGATTTAAAGCCTGTAAGCACTTTTCTGGTAGGTCAGGGTCAGTGAAAATTCAATGAAGTGTGTCAGACAATACTGTGTTGCTCACACACTTGTGTTGCTGGACTGTTTTGTGTTATTTTGTTAATGTATGCCCATTTTCAAAGCCTTCCTTTTAGTTTCATCAATCCAATAACAAGCAGGCAACACAATACTGGTTATTGCTAAATAATATGTGGTCATGCATTCAGCCGTCAAGTCTTTTAGACAGTCAAGCCGCATACAAGTTTTATGATGTCTAATTCTGAACATTTAGACATGCATACATTACTCAGTTAAACCCTGGCCATGACTATAATTCTAATACGTAATGCTGCCAACGTTTACCCAGTTCTCCAATAATGCACTGCACTTACTTTTGTGTTTGTGTTTATAAGGAAAATCCATCTCGTCTGCTGAATTTTGTTTTTAACCACACACATTATGATAATTGGTTGCTTTTTAAAGGGAAACTTGATCCAGTGTGTGTAGATAATTACACAGAACTTGGTTTCCAAAGAGTTGAATTTCCTTGCTATTTTCCCTTTTTGCTTCATCTATGGTACACCCTTACATTTCTGCATATTTGACCACACACCCACCCACACACACAGACATACACAGAGACATACACAAGCAAACAAACCTTACCAACACATCATAACCAAAAATAAGTTTATACCCACTGGCTTTAATATGGACTGTTACATCCTAGACTCCAAGAAAGTCATACCTACAGTTCCATTTGATCTCAGGGATAGAGATCAGGACTGTGCAGATCTCTGAGGTTCTTCATTTAAGCGAATGTTCTTTCCATCTTTACCATGCTCAGTTTGGTTCATTAACAGGATTGTTGGCTGCCAAAGAAACATTTGGGGCCTAACAGGAGTTTGCATTTCCTCTGTGGTGTTATGGTACTTACAGACCAGCCTAAACGTGTGATTAATGCCTCATTTAACTTGCTATTAGCACTAAGGGCCCTATTTCGCATCTTGCGCAAGGTGCATAGCAATTTTTACTGCTATCTTACAACCCACCAACAGTCTATTTTCATGCCTTCTGTCTGCCACGTTTAAATAGCAATGGCGTTTGCAAATATATCTATTCCAAAATGTTCAAAATGCTATCTTAGCATAGATACTTCACTTTGTATCAATTCGCAGTAAAATGAACTACCTTATTAGCCAGCTTTTCACAAGGCATACTTTTTTTTCATCTTGATACCAAAGACACACTGATACAACCTTAATCATGCTATGTAGTGCGCTGTTGAAAGCTCACTAAAGATTGTTATTATAGGGCACAATGATTTTAATTAGAGTTTAGCAGACCAATGGTTTTGAATGTAGGGTAAGGTACTGGGCCAAGGTCCAACATGGAAATATATGAATTTACATAGAATTTTAACAGGGGGTTCAGTAAACTGTAAATTTTAAAAATGGTACAAAAATATAAAAGAATTAGACATCAAATTCATACTGTGAATTCACTCTTTCTTGTAAACATGTAGTACATACTTTTCATTTATAAGTTTTCAAAATGACACCAGTATCTGACAGAGTTTCTAGCTGTGACAATATACGCTTACTAGTTAATAAAGCAATAAAGTTAATTGAATCCTTAAGCTTTTTTTCTTTTGATTTATAAGAGATTTCTTATTAGAAGGTTAAAATCCGATTACATGCAATACTAGATCATAAAATGTAAACATCAATGCAACTAATTCCAAAGTTCAGCTTTGCCATGAGACACTTAAATAATTCTAGCGATGTACTAGATAATTTTGGGATGATGTTGTTTGATGGGTCAAAAACAGCTTAGTCCATTAAGTAGTATACTTGTAAAAGTTATACTTGATCATGTTAAAAGTGATGCAACGTTCAGAAATTGGTCCTTTTTTTTTTTTTTTTTTTGCAAAAGTCGCAATTAGTATACTTGTATACTAAGAGAAAATAGGCATTTTTTTGCCTATTTTTCAAAAGTCTTAAATTTTTGAACTTTTCATCATGAACCATTCTACAGCCAGTTAACTCTGAACACTTTCCTTATTTGGCTGAAATTGAAGAACACCATAATTAGAAGGGCATTCATATAATTTTGGCTTTGCAGTGTATGACATCATGAGAATAAGTTGGAAACAGATTGAAACAAATAACTTAGGTAAACTCTGAAACAGATTGTTTACAGGCACAGATTTAGAGACGGATTTTAACACATCATAACATGTTTATTGCCCAGTGTGCTTAACGTGTTTGGATAGCTAGCAGTCTTTGGGTAACCGCCACTAATTAGTTTCCCATAAAACTGTACCAGAGCAAACAGCCCACGGAAGCCAGGCCCTAAATTAACACTTGCAGTTCACTGAATAGAACATAAATTGGATTTTAATTGCTCTTTCTAATTTCAGAATATGCATGTTTGCTGAGATCAAGACTATCATAATTAAATATGTTCCACTTCATTTCATTTCATTACACTTCTTTTTAACCACCTCGCTTTGCACACAACAAATAAGAAAAGCATGATGATGGCTTTTTGACATGTCTTGATTAAGTGTAAGATATAATTAAAATGATTCATGGAAATCAATAAATCAATTTGTCTTAGTGCAGTCTGATAATTTGGAACTTTTTATGTTAAAATAATATGTAGTTATGTCTATAATAATATGTCTAATGAGGTGCATTACACATAATATTATACATGTATAATATTTACATATATACATATTGCTGAAACATTTATTTAGAAACACATCCTACCTTATTAAAAATGTATAGAAAAAATATATATGGTAATAATGATATTTTTTATAAATAAAATTAAAATGGCGCTTCATTCTTAGGCAGGAACACAATATGTACACACCTGGGCAGAGCTTTGCCATCTTGGCCTCATTCCCTGGTTTGTTTTTGGCACTTCCACTTTAGATTTCCAACCAATTTATTTTCTCAAACCTTAAGGTAGCCTGTCTTTCCCACTGTTTTTGGTTTTGGCACTTGCCAAGTCAGCAAACCTTATTTTCACTACACCTGCAGAAGTTCAAGTGGAAAATCTCGATCCTGCACATCCCCTCCTGACATCCCTCATGTTCATCAGTCGCCGCACCTACATGTGCTTTTCACCTACACCAAACCAACACATAGCCCACCAAAGATGGCACTGCATTTCAGCAATGCCTGTTCAACTTTCACCTGTTTTGTGTATGTCTTTTGTTTCATTTTGTCAATTTTCTGCATGATGGTCACTGAGATTATAGAATTTGCTTTGGCCTTCATTTTTTTTTTATGTCTAGGGGTTCCATATAGAGCCATGGTTCTTTTGTTCACATCAGACATCAACTGTTGGTGGACTGAAGAGGAAGATAAAATACTCCTTGCATAGCACAAAGAGACAACTTTACAGACCAACTCTACCCTCTACCCTCCATAATGAGTACTATCTCACATAATGAGAAACTATGCTATTTTTAACTCTGGACATAGTACCTTTTTTTAAATGTATACAAACTTTTACAAGCTGACAGGACAATAAAAAATGTAAGAGACAAGGAGGAGGACTGGAAGTATTTGTAAAAAATTGATGGTGTAATTCTGGACCCATCTCTATTAAGAAGCAGATCTGCGGCAAGGACATTGAACGAAGGGAATTATCACATGCTAATTCCCTTTCCACTAATGCTAATACTGCCTTTGACCTCATATACTCAGTCGTGTGCAGGGTACAGTCCCAACAGCCAAAGGCCCCTCTTCTGATCTCTCGGGATATGAATCATGCTTCCATGTCTTTTACTCTTCTCACCTTTACTATTCAACTTGTCACACCAGAGAGAACATTGGACTTGTTTTATAGCAACACAAGAGAGGCAAATAACTATGCACCCATTCCTCTCCTTGGAAGATCAGTTTACAACCTGGTTCATCTCCAGACTGTGTATAAACACCTCAAACACAGAGAGGCTGCAGTTACCTACACAGTGAAGAAATGGTCTGAGAAAAAACGATATGGCACTGAAAGACTGTTTCAACTTTGCACAAAAGTTCATCGGTGGGCCCACTGAAAATAACCTGCCAGCCTGGTATCAGTGTGGATGATGCTTTTATATAGCTCTTTTACATTTGGAAAAACGGGGTAGCACTGTAAGAATCATGATCCTTAAATTCTCCAGTGGTTTCAAGACCTTTCAACCTGGGCTTCTGAAGAATACGCTGGAGCTAACAGCAGTAGACCCTTACCTGTCGGAATTGATTTTGGATAACCCCACACACAGACCACAATATATGAGGGCATGTGTAAGAACTGTCTGTCTGACTTTGTGGTCTTTAATACAGAAACTCCACAGAGAACTGTCTAGGCCCCATGTATACTGAAGCTTACAGAACTGTCACTTGCAAAAATGATTCCGTAATTGTTGGCTTCATCACAGATAAAGAGGACATGGAATAGACAGGTGATTTAGATTTAGACATTTAGTATGTGGTTTTGACAAATAATGACACAGATGAGCCTGTGATTTGCTACATCTGCAAATGCATCTGAAGCCAGTTATAATTTTAGTGTCAAGCCACTAAATAGGCTTGCTGAGCTTCAGTTTGGCGCTGGGACATTGTACAACCACACATTTCATCAGTTTGGTGGCGGATGTTACCTTGCACTACTTATTGACATGGCTTGATGGCAATTTTACTTTTCAAAGGCCTTATTGATTAGTGTTCCCATTGTTTTGTTTTTTTCTTTTCGTTTTTTTTTCTGATTGAGCTAGCAGTTGTGCATTTTGGAACTGGGCAATCATGTAGCATCATGTAGTGACATAGTGATGTATCGGCTAGTACATGGGCACTTCTTTGTTTGTGGCCAAGACTTCCAATGAAGCAGAAGTCCCCTTAGTTAGTGTTCTATTAGAGGTGTGGCAAGGTTGAACAGGGGACCCACTCTAGTGTCTCAGGATGGTCAACATAGCTTCTGAGTTGACATGCACCATTTTTTATTTACTTATTTATTTTTATTTTCTGTAGGCAGCATATTTTTTCTGAGCCTAAATGCCTTTGTATTTGGGAAGTAGTAAAATCAACATCTAACATAATGTATACATAAAAGGCGGGGAGAGTGTGTTTAGGGGGGCGCCGTCTGGCTGCGTGATCCGGTGGACACCCTCTGCAGACGAGGCGTTGAGGACGCCCCCTGGCTGCGGGGCGAGGAGTGGGCCCCGCCCTCTGGCTGCGTGGTCCAGTGGTCGCCCTCCGGCTGCGGGGCGAGCCCCTGGTGCCCGGGCTCGGTGGTAGACGGCCCTGGTGCTCGGGCTCGGCTGCCCCTGGTGCTCGGGCTCGGCGGCGGGTGGCCCCAGGTGCTCGGGCTCTGCAGCGGGCGGCCCGTCGGGCAGACCGTCGGCGTGCGGCCCCTTGTGGACGAGCTGGGTTGCGTGCGGCCCCTTGTGGACAGGCTGGGCGGCGTGTGGCCCCTTGTGGACGGGCTGGGCGGCGTGCGGCCCCTTGTGGACAGGCTGGGCGGCGTGCGGCCTCTTGTGGACGGGCTGGGCGGCGTGCGGCCTCTTGTGGATGGGCTGGGCGGCATGCGGTCCCTTGTGGACGGGCTCGGCGGCGTGCGGCCCCTTGTGGACGGGCTCGGCGGACGCGTCTACTGGCTGGACCTCGGCGGACAAGCATGCTGGGTGGACCTCGGCTGGCACCCACTGGTATGTGGGTGTGATGAGCGCCCTCTGGCCGGTCGGCCGCGTCAGCACCTCCAGTACGCCGTTCGTTCTCCACCTCTGCCTCGGGATCGCCATCCTGCATAAAGTAGAGGTACACCCCCACCTCTACATCCAAGAACAGAGCGATCGACACATCCGACTGGACTGGAATCACCCCATTGATGTCACACACCTCCACAGTAACAGACTCTAGCGGTAATTCAGGAAATGCCCCCTTGCAGCGCGACCCAGACGCAACACGCCCAGGCTCGATCGCGGATGCTGAGCGTGCATCAAATGCAGGCGTACCGGGCTCAGCAGCTGCGCAGCGCGCACGCTGTGTCTTGGCTCTGCCTTAATGCGCTGAAGGGAGCCAGGCACGCAGATAGCACAATAACGGGCTTTATTAAAGGTGTACAGACACCAAACAACATAGAGGTACTAACACGAGTGAACATAAAAATAAACGACGTGCACGGAGGATGGGGAACACAGGAAATAAATACATAAAGACACCTGACAACATGCACAAAACAAACCAATGAAAATGCAGAGTTAATTAACTTAAATGACGAATAAGAACGAAAGTTAATTAACTCAATAATGAACAACAGAAGAACAGCAGAACAGGTGACAGGTGCCCTAGGCACCTGTTACAAGCATATGTTAGGTCAGACAATGATGTTGAATATTGAGGGCCTGGCCTACAGTTTTTTATATAGTCCAACATCAAAAATTAGTTTTCTGGTCTGCCATTTGTGTGAAAGGAGTCAAGTTATTTTACATCAAACTTATCCACCCATATCTATATTTACCTTGCTTATGTTAAAAAAAAATTGGAAGCATGCAATTTTCCAAAATGAATGACATGTTGCTTCTACACTTGTGGCAAAAGGACTTAATCAAACACCTAAATTCATTATTTAAATGTGTGTGTGCTAATACTTGTACATAGTCCACATTGTGTATATTAGTGAGGCTTATAAGTAAATAACTACATCCTAATCAAGAAATGACTGGATTGTTAAAAACTGAGTTTAAAATATGTAACAAATAGAATCTGAAACAGACCGTTTTGTCACTGGAGTGTGGCAGACATGTCAATCAACACAGTGATTTTATTTTTGCAAAATCTCTCATGGATATTGGGGCATAATGGCAAGCACATTTATTTCATGGCAATATTGTCCAGGTTGGATTCCGAGGCAAGGTGGACAATGCCATTTTTGTGTTGAGTTTTCTTCTTGTTTCCTTCAAAACCGCTGCTTTTGTGGAGACAAAATTAATTACCCTTTGCCTCGAATGTGTGCATAAATGTGTTTGTCTTCATTGTGATGGATCACTAAACCATCTTGGGGAGATTTTCTTAGCCTTCTATTAGCTAGGACTAAAGTTATTTCACTTGGATACAAATGAACTTGTGATCTGATAACTTAAAATTAATCCAATCAAATAAGTTTTGCAAATCATTACTTTTTTAAGCTGAGTATCCCAATTAGGTTTGTTGGGTGTGCTTGATTCCAGAAAGAAATGTTTACTGAATAGATTTCCAGTTCATCACAAGACAAACTCGTCTGAATTGACCAAATAAATTCTGTGTTTCACCACTAACTAGTGTTTACATGTATCTCTGCAGCACCTACCTAGACGAAAAAAAGACATTTTTGTGGTAGTTGTGTTTGTGAAGATTAATTTTGCAATAAGTTTGCAACAAGTTTCCAATATGTAGAACATGTGATTAAAAATGTCAGGAAACTTGTAAGAAGTCAATACTGAGGCAAAATTGAGACTGTAAAAGTTATAATAATATTATTCATTGTATGTTTAAAGGTTAGTAGGGTAACTGCTTACAAGTAAATGAGGCCTGTATATATAGTAAAGTAGCTGTTATTGCAGTCACTGTCTTAACTTTCACTTTTTGAGTGAATTGATCTCAGCCTATTCAGTGCTTTGTTGATTAATGATGTAAAGCTGTTTAATAATTATTAAAAAAAAAAAAAAAAAAAAAAAAGACATCATGACATTGGATCCAGACCTGCATGACTTAGGTTGGGATTTGACTCTTGGTCTAAAATGTGATCTGAGATTTGCTTTCATCTTGCTAAACAATGACTTGGCAATTAAACTCTCTAGTTAATGTTAGGGCTGTAACCAAGACAGCTTGTCTATAACCTCATGTATGGATTTAATACATTGTAAAAAATTAATGTGGCTATAATTAAGCATCAATGATGGCTGAAAAAAGGTAAGCATATAATTAAAACAGACAAAACTAGCATGGTCTTAATGGTAACTAGGCATCATCTGAGGAGATGAAGCTTGGGGTTGGAAACTCTGATAAACAGATGAAGTGTTCCAGAAACGCTGAATATGTGAGCTGAAAAAGGCAATTATAGAGTTCAGTCTTCGTGCAGCCTCAAGCCACAGCAGACCACAGGGAGCAGGCTGGAGCCATGTCATGTCTGAATTCACAACCAGATTGCAGGCCAAGTCTAGCCTCCATGAGTCAACCATTCTCAGCCGGTCTTCAGTGCAGACAAGACCACAGTTTAAAGAGGATTTAAATATAAACAATTATAATTTAATTGGACACAAATATGTTTTATATATATATATATATATATATATATATATATATATATATATATATATATATATATATATATATATATATATATTTATAAACATGGGACTATTTTATTTTTTAGAACTTTTTAGAAAATACCCAAGGCTTCAGTATTATGGTTCCCAATAAAAGCAGAGCAAGTATACAGCACACACCTCTATATGAATAAATTCATTCATTCATTATCTCCCGCTTTATCCTCTATTAGGGTCGCGGTGGGGTTCCCCATTACCATCCAGGGGAGAACATCTCAGGCGCTGGGCAGATAGACCCAGGACAGGGTGCCAATCCATCGCTGGGCACACACTCACTCACACAGACACATTCTATATGGGGCAATTTTGAGAATTCAATTGACTTGATCCATGTTTTTGGACTGTGGGAGGAAACCCACGCAGACACGGGGAGAACATGGAAACTCCACCCAGATGGGGTTCGAACCGGGAATCCCTAGCGCTGAGAGGCGAAAGTGCTAACCACTAAGCCACCGTGCCGCTATATGAATAAATTATCATTGGAAATAGTACACCAATTAACATCTTAAGGGCAAAATCAGATGGTATTTTTCAATTATTCCTCCTCTAAAAAAATACAAATTAAAGTATTAAATGATTTTTTTCTGTTTGTTTCAGAGCTACTGTATGTTGAAAAAACATAACTCATAAACATAACTTGTGATAATAGCCCAAGGTTTGTTTTATTTCCATATTATTGTATCTTATAAAGTTGGTATATTACTGTAAAATGATTTTCATTCAGACCATAATTGTACATCAGATAAACATTATAGTCCAGTGGAGCAAAGGCAGGTGAGGGAAGAATTAGGACTGGAAGACAATGGACTTTAGCACAGAGACATGCAGTAACAGAGAACAGCAAACGCAAATCATTTCAATGCGACCGGCACAATCCAAGCACCCTTTAATTAGTGGTGTCAATTAAAACTCGGGTGAATTACCATGCCTCCCCACCGGAGAAAGGTGTGGCGAATAAGCACCGGTAGGAGAATGGGAAGACGCAGGTCTTACACACATTCTGGGCCCCAGAGTGAGCTGTCAACCGAGAAACATGCAACATGATTTAGGGAGTGTCAGTATGTCTTTGCCGTCGAGAGTGCAAAGAAACACAAAAGGCATGTACTAATTCTCTTAATTTTTTATGTGTGTGTTTTGAGCATAACATGCAATAAACCAATCAATGTGTCACTTGCCATTTCCTTTATGAACCAGATGCAGTGTAACATTGGCAGACTGCTATTTCAGCGGCGCAGCTACATGGACTCAATGCACTTGTCCATGAGGTATTTAAGTTCACAACAAAGTTAGAATACAGAGTATATTGTAGAATATTATTACACACAAATGCAGTAATATTTATTAGTGTTCAGTGGAATTTTAGTGTTCAGTGGCATTGGGAACGTGCCTGTGTTGACAATTAATTACGAAGATGGCAATGGACATCTTACTGTTGACTATCTGCCTAGATTCCTTTTGGCCAGTCAACTTTTCCTTTGTTATAATAGCAAAATGCCAGAAAGTTACCTGAGCACACCTCATCTCAAAACTAGGCAAAATGTGTGAAAAAACATGTTGAAATGTAGAAACCATTATTTTATTTTACATTAAAGTTTTTTCTGTTAATGATACAGTGATGTGCTTTGCCAACATCACTTGTTCACAGAGCAATCACCATAGGAATTGTTCCTTACGGAATTTCTGGAAAACTCCCTTATGTCTCTAAATCATAAGTGCTGTCCTCCAGGGTTTCATCCTATTTTATTCAAAATACAAAGCATAGTGTGAGCTGACAGCTGTGTTTTCTGATCAGTTTAATTTTTTTTGGAAATCAGTTGAGACTCTTTAGTCACCATTTAAACAACCCTTTTTGAATCTTTCAACTTTTCTTCCAATCTCTTCCAGACATGTTAGCTAGCAGTACATGGCCTTTTAACTTTTAAGTGATTTTGCTCACAGTGGACACTAGAATTTGACTCTTTCTGGAGATAGACATCGAATCATCCATACTTTCCCACAGTTATGGTTTTGACATCTTTGGAAAACACTTGAACCTTATTGATTTTTCTTCACGATCAGTGTTATAAACAGACAGAACAAAGTCTTGAACATGTTGAACATGTTATTCTATATTAAATCAGTTTAAACACATTTATTTCTTACAATTTTAAAAACATGACAAAAGCTTAGTCAATTTATTTCATATTAGTTTTGTGTTGTACTAATGCAAAATATATGAACATTTGAATATTAAAACATTCATAATTACAACAATTTAAGAACAAAAAGTGCAGGAAAAGTTTTGTGTTTTACCAGTCTTGATGTCTACAAATTTTATTACAGAGTGGGAATAGTTGTTTTTGAATAAAATATATGAATGCGCTGAGGGTACAATAAAATCAGAAGCATGGGGGAAGTGAGAAAGAAAGCAAGCGAAGAGAAAGAAATTAAGAGAGGGGCTCAGCTGTGAGTAGCATCAGCCTAGATGACAATAAATTGAAGGCAGAACAATATAAGCAGGTATGAAGGCTCTTGGGTGACTTGCAGAAACAGACGAGGTGTGCTGGCACAGAATTCATTGAGCTTCTATTCGTCCAGTGTCCATCAGTATTTAATGAGTGACATCAGTATGTGCTTGATTTGGGTTAAGGAATCAACGCAATCTGAATCTCTTACAGTATCAGATGTAAACAAACTTGACTGAAAAACCTAACCTGTGTTAAAGCTTTGCAATTTATTACTTCATGTCAAAGACAGGCAGTTCAAGCTAAACAGTTAATTAATGCAGAATTGAAAATTCTATTATTAGACTGTGTTTAAAATGAGAGGGGAAAACATCTTCAACTTTGGGGTTCGGGTTTGGCTAATTCCCTCCTGATAATGCTGCCACACTCATCCCAAAAAACTCACAGAAGCTTACAGTTTCTGCTTAAATTTTTGTAGCTGTTTTGCATATCTTTATGAGGCATAATAACAGATAATATGCATTTGCATAACATTGTGCCAACCATGCATTTTATGTGTCCTAAAAATGTCTGTCACCCTGTAAAAATATGTTCTCAAAATGGTTTCAAATTGTGTTGATCTTCATTATAAATTGAAAAAATGCATTGATACAAAAGCTGTCATTTGTAGATTTGGGATAAAAATCATTGTCTTCATCGCCTTTCTTTTATTCAGAATGCAAATAACAGCATATTTCACATGAAGAAAATCGTTAAGGTGGGCGTGGTAGCATTCTGAAATTCTGTTAACTAATCTACTTAAGAAAGCACAATGTTGTTCTGCAGGATTTTTTATATACCACCATATAGTGGAAAATGTTCATCAGTGAAGTCACCATCAGAACCTCTTTCCCATGATTTATTTACAATAATGCACCACCTTGAGTTCCTCATTTAAAATGTGGGGGAAGAACAATGAACAATATGTCCTAGTCCATCTGCGCAGCAGTGGGGAAACTATCCCATTCATTGGGGCACCAACTGATAGTGATTCCTGAAGGAAGGATAATGGCCAAGGCCAATGGTCTCCAAGCACTATGATGGACTTTGAGGACTGCATTAAAGATATTAAAATGTGGATGTCAAAAAAATTCCTACTGCTAAAATCGGATAAAACTATGGTCCTTATGGTCCCAACGACAAAATAAACTTTTAACACTCAGACCTTATTAGACCTTAGTGTTAAATCTCGATAACTCCTTAATCAGACCCAGTTTGTCTGTCTAGGTGTCAATATTGATTCAGATCTCTGAATCTCTTTTACAAAGCACATTACTAGAATTGCAATTTTTTCACCCTTGCAACATTTTAAAGACATATATCCTATCCTTCCATTATTGTACTTCTGGCAGAATGTTCTAATAAATCTTTGCATAAACTACAACTTGTTCAAAATGCTAGAAAGATTGATCGTTTCAGTCCTGTGTTATTAAAGTTAAACTGGTCACTAGATAAGTGTACTATTGTAAAAAGCTCTATATAAAAAAATCACTTGAACTTCGTGCATGTGGGGGTCCCTGGATGTCAAGGCTGCCATCCGTCTCCAGGACATCAGTCCCGCACGATAGTGTAAATGTCCACCCTGCGAGTTATAAAAACATGATAATAAAATACAAGTTTTAATATGTTTATTTAATATGTTTTGTACATGACTATTAAATACAAATGCTCACCATTTACACAGTACACCATCATAACCACAATTGTATTAGCAAGCCATGCAAGAAGACTTAACTTAGTCAATCCAAATGAAAAAGACACTCAAACTGTCAATCAGTTCAATCTCTAGTGTATAACATACATCTTTAGTAAGGTTGTTTACTTTCTGTCACTTTAAAAAAAAGACGCAACAAATAAATTAACAAAAAACACTCTTAAATGTATACTCATTTGCATTCAGTTTATTTAATGACATTTTTTAGTCTTCCCTTTGTCATATTTACAATGATGCAATGCGTTTTATGCCTTTTGATTTTTTTGCACTATATTTATAATATTTTTAATATTTGTCATTCATTTTATTCCATAAAAAAAGAGTGGAGAATATCCTTTGTTGAAAGGCGTTAAAAAAAGATTGCTCTTCTCATTATCTGTTTATAAATTGTATCAATCTTCAGGAAGGTACGCTGTCAACTGGGGATTTCTAGAGAGGCTTGTTCAGGCCAAGGGGCCCCATAGTGCATAGACTTAGAAAGAGAGCACTAGGTAGAGCGTTGCATTTGAGCTGAGATGCAGACGGACCATGAAGGGACTACATACTTCGCTATTGGAATAGAAAAGCGGAGCTAAAGAAGCTTACTTTAAATTTTATGGGGTCTGGAAGATGTAGCTAATAGAATATGATTTTTCACTCAAACATACTTTGTGCTTTTTCCCCTTCATGAGCCTTTTATTCTTGTAGCCTTATTCACTTGACCCATCTGCTCTACTATTATAAACAAAAGCAATGTAGACATTGGAGTGCCTGGGTTTTTTCTTCATTGTTGGCAAAGGCCATGCTCAAAAACAATGCTGCTAATTGAGGCAAACTGCATATTTTCAAGGACCCTTTGAATGCATAAGAGGGTTGGTGTACAGATCTAAACAGACTAAATGAATATGTTCCTTAATTGACATTTCTTTTTAACTAAAGAAAAATCTTCCGAAACGTTTCCTTGATGTTTTCTCCTGTTATACTGAAAGCAAGTAGTAACGTTAAGACCTATTGTTACTCTCTCTCTCTCTCTCTCTCTATTTATATATATATATATAAAAAAGACAAAGACACACACACAGACAAACACATACTGTATTTAGGAGCATCCAAATCACCTTGAACCCATGTTTTTGAACTGTGGGGGAGGAAACCCACCCAGACAAGGAGGAGTGCCCACTATACCGAATAAAAAAAAATAATAATCAAGTGATGTAAATAACATTTAATAGAAAAAGTGGCTAGTGTCACAGATACAGTACATTTGTAACTATGTAAGCACTAGAAATAAAATGCCGAAAGCTGACCCTCGGGTGGTCCAAGACCCTAAGGTGAAATAACTGTATGAGCCTGTAATGGGAGGAGTCATATTTTGGTCTTTTGTGCAAGTGCACCAATCACAGTCCTGAGTGCTGGGAATATATAACCACAGGTGAACCACTGATGGATTAGATAGTTGGCGGCAGATAGAAGAGCTTTTGGGTTGCAGGCAGCATAAAGGAGCATTATTAGTTTGCGGAAGTCTGTAAAGGACAAACTGGAATCACTGGCAGCCAGTTCAGTCACAATGGGGTCGCTTTGATTATGGTTAATTGACTTTGATTATGGTTAATTGAATAACCTGACATGGCTTCCCCTAATGAACATGTTTGCCCTTTGAAACTGGGAACAGCGCATGCTGTGGGGAAAGCGCGTTATACGAAAAGCAATGCTGTTAAGCTCTGTGTTCCAAGGAATGTAAACGGGTTCGTGTCGGCAAAAAAGCCTGTTTTGGTGTTGGTGTGAACTTGTGTCTCTGGTCCTCCTTCCTTTACTCCCCGTTACAACACTTTATACCAGAATTTTTACTCAAAGTGTGTTGACTAAATATTACTGAACATATAAAATATTGGATAACACCTAAAAACCTTCAGTCAAAACATCACTAGCTGTCAACAAAACAGAAGAACTGATTTCTAATGACCACTGCTTCCTGCAATTTCAGTTTGCTCAGAGAACAGCAGTCCAGTGTAGCTATTGATCGTTCTGTCAAGCGAAACCATGCATTTTCAGCCACAGTCATGCTGATAAAGCTGGCGGAGACCCGAATCTTATCTGTGGCATGGCCAGTGGCCTGGAGCAGACCTGTGAATTTCTTAGCGTACCAAGCTGGGGCAGATTTGCTGCATCAAAAAGAGTGTTAGCAAACACTCCTGTGTTGCACCTAGAACAAAAACTGAAGAACAGTGTAGGAGACCCTGGGCATTTAAACCTTGCATTTGGCTATGGGTGCAAATAAGAACAGTTCGATCAAGGGACAAAAAGGGACCGTGTGAGCTAGGCTCATTAGCAGGCTATGGCAGGACACGGTTCAGTTGTGGTGACACTGATTATCTGTACACATGGCCGTAGGCTGCACAAGGCTGCTTTCAAATGACTTTCTTGATAAGCCAACCGCCTCATCAGCCCAGCCAAAGGTCTAATGGTGCCACACCACTGGTGTGCTTTCATACCAGCTTTTCATCACGTGTGATTTCCTTCATCTTCCTCTCATTCTCCTCCTCCCACTCTTTCTTTTTCATTCCAAACAGGCTACATAAACAAACCCTGGACCTTTAACCATGCTCCTCATAACTTGTGGGATCATTATAAAACCTGTGGAATGGATCTCGGACTACCTCAACGACTGGTTAGTGTTAACTGAGCACAGGGGTTAATGGCATGTGCAGCAAATGCTTTTAAGCAACATTTTCCTTAACTGAATACAAATTCTTGACTGAAGACAGATAAAAAGGCTGTCTGGATGAAGTAGTAAATGGACTGGAGGGAATGAGGCAGATTTTGGGGTCAAATCTTTTATACTATCGACACGCTATTCGGCTCAGTGTCTCACTCAGAGAGGCCACCTGCAATGCTACCCATTCCTAATGTCAGCCAGCCATGAATGTGGTGTATTTTGAGACAGTAATTACTATGGATATTCCTCACACCCATAACCAGACACCACAATAAGTCTGTGGATGCAACATTATATCCGACCAAGCTTTGTAAATGTAGTTTCATTGGAATAAAAAAGTGTCACATCAGATTTTTATTCTCCTCTCATTCTCTGATATTTAAAGTAATAATTCAGTCATCCTATTAAATAATATTTCTTTGGTTAGCATTTGTCTTCTTTCTTTAATATTTTAGTACAAAATCTGAGTTTATATATAAGGAATAATTTCAGCTTATTTTAGAAATTAATTTAGCTAATTAAAAAATGATTCACTGGTTGTGTCTTTAGAAAACAATGTTATACAACTACATTTATATAAAGTTGTGACTAGAATTTAACTTAAAAATATTTTATTTTTGCACTGAGACTATTGAGTCTATTTAGGATAACGGCATAAACATGAAATGAGTTTACAGAACAAATCATTTTATTTATGAATTAAATATAGGGAATGCGTACGCCGTTTGCGCCTTGTGAGCGTTTCCCGGGAATTGGGAATTGGGAATCGGCTACTGGGTGTTTTTCGTATTTAGTTTCCGTCTTCCGTCTTTGTTTCGGTAATATCCCAATATTACCGAAACAAAGACGGAAGACGGAAACTAAATACGAAAAACACCCAGTCAAGTGCACAAAATAAACCAATCACCCAACGGAGACAATGTGTATCTTAAATGAGGAACAGGTGCCCCAGGCACCTGTGACATACCCCCACCCCAACGGTCGCGCAAAAGGGGGAAGCGACCATGAAGGTGAAAACAAAAAAACAAAAAATAAAATAAAATAAAAAAGTTCTCGCAGAGAAAAAGGGGGGGGGGTTCCTTCCGGCAATGAAACGTGATGGATGCCCCCTGCTGACGCAGCGTGGAGCAAGCCATCTCGCGCCCCTGGTGCTGGGAGAGCGCCCCTGGTGCTGGGAGAGCGCCCCTGGTGCTCGGAGTCGTCGGCGGGAGGACCCTGGTGCTCGGAGTCGGCGATGGGCGACTCCTGGTGCTCGGGACCGGTGGCAGACGGCCTCTGACGCACGGGAACGGCGACGGGCGGTGCCCGGGCTATGCAGCGGGCTGTCCCTGGTGATCGAACTCAGCAGCGGGCGGTCCCTGGTGCTCGGAACTCGGCAGTGGGCAGTCTCTGGTGCTCGGACTAGGCAGCGGGCGGCCCCTGGTACTCCGGCTCGACGAAGGGCGACCCCTGGTGCTCGGAACACTCCAGATGTTGGGCACGTCTTTCTGTTAAAAGTCGCTCGTTCTTCCCCGGGAATCGGCTACGCGGAAGGGCATGCGTACGCCGCTTGCGCCTTGTGAGCGTTTCCCGGGAACCGGCTACGTGGGGAAAAGTGCGTTCACCGGTCCGCTGGGTGAAACGATCCCACGGATACAACCTGTGCGGGGATATTGCGCAGCGTTGTACCGTGGTTGAGTGCGGAAGGAGAGTTTCAGACACCGGGAAATAAAACAAAACGGGTTTTATTATTAAAAATGGTGTAAGGACACCAACAGAAAGGGGGGAACGAAACCAACGAACTAACATAACAAATGTTAACTAATCTGTAAACCTGCTTAGAAGTTTTGTATCATTTTTTGTCACAACATGAGACAGAGGATTATGGAGAAAAAAAACACCAAAGGTTATTAATTAACACAAACACAATTTTCTCCATAATTAATTCCACTGTTATACTGTATCTCAGTGGTAAATTGTGTGCAATAAAATACCACAAATAATTGTTTACTGACTGTTTATATGTTAAATATGTTTGTTAAAAGTAATTTACAGTATAGAATTGTTATACAGCACAAGTTTAAATTCAGAGTAGCTTCTCTGCTGTGCCAGCATGGGT
Organism: Corydoras maculifer; assembly: GCA_019802435.1. Classification (NCBI taxonomy): domain Eukaryota; kingdom Metazoa; phylum Chordata; class Actinopteri; order Siluriformes; family Callichthyidae; genus Corydoras; species Corydoras maculifer. Next base: position 1,179,093 of record JAFMOD010000933.1, read on the forward strand.
AAAATATCCAATATAATTGAACATTCTTAGATAACATATTCCTCCCCAAGCAAACTATAACCACAGTTACAGGAATTGTACAGAATCAAAACTATTACCTGCAGTGCCTTAAAAATTGTAACTGTAAAAGTAAAACTACCAATAAAAACTGTAAAGGAAAAAATGGGTATTGATTTTGAATGGGTTTTGGGTCCAATTTAAATATGTTATATATTTTTCAGAGGACTTGCAGAAAGTAAATGTCCACCGCTATTTCAATATGCAGCACAAAGTATATTAAATGTTCCTATACTAAATGTATCTAAGTAAACCCAACCAATGAGACAGTTAATGATTTTAAGTAAAGCTTGGCTTAGTATAGAAAAAACATTTAGTAAAATATTAAAATGAAAAGCAAAAGCACAAGCTGATACAGAACAATAATGAAATGCAAAAGCAGATTCGGTAAAACATTATGCTAAGCAGCAATAAACAAAATCACTACTACATAAAGACACCTCATAATTAAGTCATAATTTGTGCCTCCTTTAGTTGTTGGAATATTTGAGTGGGATTGTGGGAGTGATGATAATGTGTCCTCTGAACGAGCTTCCTACACGCCACAGTTCTGTGGTAAATAAATCAATGCGCCGTTGCGTTTATTTGCAATTATGTAAGCAATTATGGACTGTCATCACAGCACCCTTACTGAACGCAACCCTGTTGGCTTCTCCCTAAATGGCTCTGATACATTACTTGAAGACAATGACTTATTACATTTAACTTTGGCATTTTTGAGAGCTGCTCTTTGATGATTTATTAGAGTTAAATTTATGTTGGCCTGTAATTAATCCACACAGTTAAACATAATATATACTTTGTATTAAAGTGATGATAGACTTATTTTCTTGTAATTAACACTTGCCTTCAGTAACAAATACACTAGCAGCAGTGTCCTGTTTGTTCCAGCTCATTACAAACAGCAAGCTGAAAACTATAACTAAGCTAAGGGAGAGCTGTGTAATCTGGTACTGCTTGGTTGAAAAAAGTGTCTTAGCAAGTCCAGTTATCTCTTTGGCAGCATTCATTATTTTGAAAGCATCGGTACAGTGTCTAATAATGGAGCTGATAAGCCTGAAGGCTCCTCTGGCCCTTATTACTCTTCATATCGACATAATCATTTAAAAAATATCATTTAAGCACAGCAATTGCAATGATGTGAACTCAGAGTTGGATGGTTGGCAGACATAATGAAAACCTTGCACTCAGATGGGGGGGAGTGGGTTTTAAATGGATGGCTGAGAATCCTCTTAGGAAAAAGTGAATTGCTTGAGCTCATTAATTGTGTCTTGGAATTCGATTTAATTAAGTATAAGACAAGGTTATGTCAGGCATGAACGGCATGATGAAGATTTTATGAAGTCAAAGAAATAATTGAGATCTAAAATGACACCACAGCACTTCATTTTTAAAGCTTGTGCAGCCCAAACAATACAAAGGTGTATTTTCATGATGATTAATATCATGTTGAAGTAATTTAACAAGGAGCTGAACTACAGTGCATTCCTGTTTTTGAGGAAACGGAATCAAACTAAATAATCAGACAGAAAGGTTTATATTGTAACCTGTAACCTCCTCACCTGTTTTCATTTTCTTTTGATCATTTTCATTCATTTGTTCTCATTCAGTTAATATATTTGTTATTTTCATTGGTTACTTTTAGTTTGCACGTGGTTGGGGTTTTGTATTTATTTCTTCCTTTTCCGTTTTTTCAGCGTTCCGGCGTTATCATTTGTCACAAGTGTTCGGTTCCTCGTTCAAGAGTGTTGACTCTTAATAAATTCCGTTCACCTTACCTGCGCCTCCTGGATCCTTTTTGCGCTACTGCGCTTAATTTTTGCCTTTGCAGACACGCGCCTGACAGAACGCTGGAACCATAAGGAATCAGATCCAGGACGGAGTCGCGGTAGTTTTTTTTTTTTCTCTTCCCCGCTCTCTCGGCATAGTCCTTCAGGGTGCAGCCATAGCGCTGCTTAATTTGAGCGCTAGCCCCACCATTTAACCTTTTTTCTTTTTCGTCTCTCTCTCTCTCCCCCGCGAACCCTGTCAGAGCCGGGTAAACGCTGCGATCGCGTCGCATCAAGTCGAGTTCGGCGGGTCGGCTCCGCAGGGCGGTGAGCTGACCGGAGTAGGAGACCGGGGTGTATCCGCACCTTCTGCTGTCCTGTTGGAGAGAGCGGGTCCGGTTGGGAGGGAACATTTGGTCAGTTGCCGTGCCGTGTCAGTTGCCCTCCGCTCCGTGTCAGTTGCCCTCCGCTCCGTGTCATTTGCCCTCCGCTCCGAGTCAGTTGCCCTCCGCTCCGAGTCAGTTGTCCTCCGCTCCGAGTCAGTTGCTCTCCACTCTGAGTCAGTTGCCCGCTGTAGTCAGTCCAGCGCCAGAGCCCGCTGTAGTCCCTCCAGCGCCAGAGCCCGCTGTAGTCCCTCTGAAAAGGCTCCGTCGCCTCCGCACCCTGAAAAGGCCCCATCTCCTCCACGCCCTGACAAGGCCCCGTCGCCCCCGCGCCCTGATAAGGCCCCCGAGGTCATCAAACCATGATCCACTTCGTACCCCGCTGGTGCTGATGGTCATCCCGCAGGGCCCGGGGCCCCCTGGGGTTCTCCCTTCTTCCTGTCATCTGTTCCCCCTTGGTCGCCCATTTTTTTTTTTTTTGGGGGGGGGGGGGTAATGTAAGGAGTGCTAGGCACTCCTAACCTTTTCATTTTCTTTTGATTATTTTCGTTCATTTGTTCTCATTTAGTTAATGTACATGTTATTTTCATTGGTTACTTTTAGTTTGCACGTGGTCGGGGTTTTGTATTTATTTCTTCTGTTTCCGTTTTGTCAGCGTTCCGGTGTTATAATTTGTCACGCGTGTTCGGTTCCTCGTTCAAGAGTGTCGACTGTTAATAAATTCCGTTCACCTTACCTGCGCCTCCTGGATCCCTTCTGCACTGCTCTTCATTTTTGCCTTTGCGGACACGCGCCTGATATATATATATATATATATATATATATATATATATATATATATTTACATTTACATTTACATTTAGTCATTTAGCAGACGCTTTTATCCAAAGCAACTTACAAATGAGAACACCACAAGTCAGAAGCTATGAAGAAAACCAACTATACTGTAAATTCATCAAACCTGAATGTTATTCGATGCCACGGCACACGACCCCCCCCCCCCTTTTTTTTTTTTTTTTTTTTTTTTTTTTTTTTACAACAGGTATTTGTTAAAAAGGTGTGTCTTCAGCAATTTTTTAAAACTATTCAGTGATTCTGCCTTACGGACAGATTTGGGAAGAGCATTCCACCATATATATATACTGCTCAAAAAATAATGGGAACACTTAAACAACACAATATATCCAAGCAAATCAAACATCTGTGAAATCAAACTGTCCACTTAGGAAGCAACACTGACAATTTCACATGCTGTTGTGCAAATGGAATAGACGACGGGTGGAAATTATTGGCAATTAGCAAGACACACTTAATAAAGGAGTGGTTCTGCAGGTGGACCACAGATCATTTCTCAGTACCGGTGCTTTCTGGCTGATGTTTTGGGCACTTTTGAATGTTGGTGGTGCTTTCACACTCGTGAAAGCATGAGACGGGCTATACAACCCAATCTAGTGGCTCAGGTAGTGCAGCTCATCCAGGATGGCACATCAATGCAAGCTGTGGAAAGATTTCCCTTTGAGGATGCGGGGGCGCCGTGACCACTTGAGATTGCGAGAGCCCTTGTGAGGGCGGCGAGACCCCTTGTGAGGGCGGCGAGACCCCTTGTGAGGGCGGCGAGACCCCTTAAGGATGTGGGGGCACCGTGACTCCTTGTGGGTACGAGGAGGGCGTGACCCTCTGTGGTTCCGGATGCGCCCTAACCCCTTGAAAGACCAAGGGCAACGTGACCCCATGTGTGCGTGGCGGCGCTGTGGCCCCTTGTGAGCGCGAGGGCGACCCAACCCCCATGCGGACTCCGGTGCGGGAGAGCCGAACGTGAACTCAGGGACCCGAGAAACAGCGGGTTTGGAGACCGAAGAGAAAACCGCGGGCCTAGGGACCGAAGCAACAAACGCGGCCGCAGGAGAGACCGGGGTACACGCGACTGCAGGGGTGAACCGAGTGAACGCACAGGTGACCCGAGTGGACGCAGAGATGACCCGAGTGGACGCAGAGGTGACCCGAGTGGACCCAGTCTTGGTCCATGAATGGAGGAGCCAGTCCAGAGTCCCATGCGGGTGGAACAGCCCTCCAAACCTCCAGTCCAACAACCACCTTGTCCGGATCGTGTGGCACATTTTCCTGATACCGGGGTCAATAGTCCAGCGCGGAGGCATAGTAGTCCAGGGTGGACGTGATATGGTCCAGAGAGGGGGAAATAGACGGCCTCAGCCTCCTTCTTGGACCACAGGACTGCACCCCAGATGATGCGCTGGACACTCCCTCCTCACCGCCACCTGGACACAAAGGGAGAGAACCAGTACCATGGCCACACCACATAAAACACAGTCCTGGTCTACAGAGGCTGGTACCGAGCACCGGACGCACCCTAATGAGAACCTCCGGGACGGACGCGGCCGACGCAGGACGGCAAGCGTTGACCGGCTTGATGGCCTGAACCCTGCAAAACGTGCAGGCGGCTCTACGCGGGTCGCTCACGGCACGGCACGGATCAGGGGGCGGCCGCTGGTGGCGCTGAACCGGGTGAGTAGCGCCACGCGCTCGGTAAGGAGCGATGCGCGGACCACGCTGCGTGGGTCGCGCGCGGCGGAGCGCCAGAGAAGAATGGCGGTTCGCCGAAGGGTCTCGCTGACGGTGAGCGGGGATGCCCTACCGGCACACCGCGGCTCCCAGTCGCAGGGCGGTTGCTCCGTGGATGGCTGAGGAACACGAGGGGCATCGCGGGGAGAATCGCGAGGAGAATCGCGAGGGTCATCGCGAGGAGCATCGGCAGGAGAAACCTGAGGAGCATCGCGAGGAGCAACGCGAGGCGAAACCCGAGGAGCATTGCGAGGGGAATCACGAGGAGAACCACGGGGAGCACCGCGAGGAGAACCGCGGGGAGCATCGCGAGGAGAACCGTGGGGAGCATCGCGAGGAGAACCCCGGGGAGCATCGCGAGGAGAACCGCAGGGAGAAACCCGAGGGGCATCGCGGGGAGAATCGCAAGGAGAATCGCGAGGAGCATCGCGAGGAGCATCGCGAGGAGTAACGTGAGGAGCGTTGCGAGGAGAACCGCAAGGAGAAACCCGAGGGGCAGCGGGGGGAGAATCGCGAGGAGAACCACGAGGAGCATTGCGAGGAGAACCGCGAGGAGAACCGCGAGGAGCATCGCGAGGAGGACAACGAGGAGAAACACACGGCGGCTCATGGAAGGCGGGCGGAAAACTGCCCGCGGTCTCGCTGACGGCTAGCGGAGAGACCCTGGCGGCACGGCGTGGCTCAATACGCGGGCAAAACGTCTTGCAGACCGCGTTCCGTGGCTCGCTGACAGCCCGTGGAGACATGCCATCGGGGCACAGTGGGACGGAAAACAACGTCCCCACACGCAGACTGCGCCGCGTCTCATGCAGAGACTCGCTGACAGCCCGTGGAGAGATGCCATCGGGGCACAGTGGGACGGAAAACAACGTCCCCACGCGCAGACTGCGCCGCGTCTCATGCAGAGACTCGCTGCCAGCACAGGGCAACTCGCAGGGGGGAACGCGTGGAGAATCGCGCAGGGCATTACGCGGCGGATCCCTGGCAGTGAGAAAGAACTCGGAGCGGGGGATCCGCGGAGCAGGGAGGCTCGCACGGAGGATCGCGCGCAGAGACGAGCAGAAGCTCACGCTGAGGATCCTTAACCCGCCCGCGGAAAAGTTGCCTCTTCGCCGCATCCAGGTGCTCGCCGATGGAGCGGGCATCTGAGCCCGAGGCAAACCGGGCTAAGAGCGCCGCCTCGAACCGGCTCGCTGAGGTGAGGCAGACGTCCCCCGAGGCCACCAGGCCCTCGGCCCACCTTAGCGCAGGTCCCAGGAGTCGGGAGAGGCATCGTGAGGAGAACCTTGGGGAGCATCGCGAGGAGAACCGCGGGGAGAAACCCAAGGGGCATCGCAGAGAGAATCGCAAGGAGCATCGCGAGGAGTAACGCGAGGAGCATTGCGAGGAGAACCGCGAGGAGAAACCCGAGGGGCAGCGCGGGGAGAATCGCGAGGAGAACCGCGAGGAGCATCGCGAGGAGAACCGCGAGGAGCAGCGCGAGGAGGACCGCGAGGAGAAACGCGCGGCGGCTCATAGAAGGCGGGCGGAAAACTGCTCGCGACAGGCGAGGTCTCGCTGACGGCGAGCGGAGAGACCCTGGCGGCACGGCGCGGCTCAATACGCGGGCAGAGCGGCTCGCAGACCACGTTCCGTGGCTCGAAACCCAAGGAGCATCACGGGGAGAATCGCGAGGAGAACCGCGAGGAGCATCGCGAGGAGAACCGCGAGGAGCATCGCGAGGAGGACCGCGAGGAGCATCGCGAGGAGGACCGCGAGGAGAAACGCGCGGCGGCTCATGGAAGGCGGGCGGAAAACTGCTCGCGGCAGGTGAGGTCTCGCTGACGGCTGAGGTCTCAATACGCGGCCAGAGCGGCTCGCAGACCGCGTTCCGTGGCTCGCTGACAGCCCGTGGAGACATGCGATCGGGGCACAGCGGGACAGAAAACAACGTCCCCACGCGCAGACTGTGCCGCGTCTCATGCAGAGACTCGCTGCCAGCACAGGGCAACTTGCAGGGGGGAACGCGTGGAGAATCGCGCGGGGCATTACGCGGCGGATCCCTGGAAGCGAGAATGAACTCGCGGAGCGGGGGATCCGCAGAGAAAAACCGGGCAAACCGGGCTAAGAGCGCCGCCTCGAACCGGCTTGCTGAGGTGAGGCAGACGTCCACCGAGGCCACCAGACCCTCGGCCCACCTCAGCGCAGGTCCCAGGAGTCGGGAGAGGTAGAACAGCACCCGCTCTCGCTCCAAAAGCTCCCGACTGGTCACCAGTTCAAACACCCTGCGGCAGCCGATAATATACAGCTTCGCAGGGTGCCGGGAGCTTAATCGGGGCCGAGAGAGGGAGCAAAATCTCCCCATAATCCGGGACCCAGTTGATTCCCCTCATCGCTCCAACCTCCGGGGAGCGAGCACTGCAGCAGAGATGAAGAGGCGGGGCTAGCGCCAAGCTAACGTAGCCGATTGCTGCAGTAGGGGAAATGGCTATCGGCGGGGCTAGCGCCGGATGAATGTAGCTGGGATGCTGCAGCCGGGGACTCGAATAATGGCGGGGCGAACGCCGAGATAATATAGCCGGAGCTGCAGCCAAAAAAAGCGGCTAATGGCGGGGCTAGCGCCGAGTAAAAATAGCCAATAGCTGCAGCCGGAGGATGCGGCTAATGGCGGACTAGCGGCGAAGCTAACGCGGCTAATGGCGAGGCTAGCGGCGAGTTAATGTAGCCGATGCTGCAGCCGAAAAAACGCGGCTAATGGCGGGGCTAGCGCCGAATTAAAGTACCCGATGCTGCAGCTGAAGAGGCGACTACTGGCAGGGCTAGCGCCGAGTTAATATAGCCGGTGCCGCAGCCAGAGGATGCGACTACTGGCAGGCTAGCGCCGAAGCTAACGCGGCTAACGTGCGCTTACCGCCGGAGCGGACCAAAAGCCGGGAAACGTGACCGCGGAGAAAAATGGAGAAGCAGCGCACTTACCCGGATAAGGAATCCTGGACTTCGCAGGGATTTGTGAGCGGAGGTCAGCATTAATGTCACGATCAGGGCGCACTGTCTGTAGAAGGCGGCGCAGCGCGGTGCGGTTGCAGGAAGCGAGCCAGGCGACCAGGTAAGCAAACAAATATTTGTTTATTCACGGAAGGCAGCGGGAACGCCGCTGAAGGCACGGCGGGACGTGCCGGGAGCAAAACAACTATATACAACAGCGAAAACGCCGCTGAAGGCACGGTGAAACGTGCCGGGATAAACTAAACAAAACAACTAAAACAAACCAACCGCCGACACCCGACGTAACATACCTGTACATAAGCGTACATAAGCAAAATGCTGACCTGCTGGCTCACGGGACAACCGTGCTTAAAATACCGCCAGCAGGCCACATGTGATCAGGTAGGACCCAATCCTAGTTCAAGGGGATGGGGCCTTACCTACGGAAGCCCTGCACGGCCAACCCCGAAACACGGAAGACAGGGGGGAGTGGCCCAGCCCTCCCAACCTGACAATTTGAGTGTTCCTTTCATTTTTTTGAGCAGTGTATATATATATATATATATATATATATATATATATATATATATATATATATATATATATATATATATACATTGTCACAGGTGCCTGGGGCACCTGTCCCTCATTAACGTACTCTTTGTCTCAGTTGGGTGATTGGTTTATTTTATTTTTAACATAACGACGTGCCAAAGATCTGGAGTATTCTGAACACCAGGGGTCGCCCGCTGCCGATTCCGAGCACCAGGGACTGCCCACTGCCGAGTCTGAGCACCAGGGACCGCCCGCCGCCTAGCCCGGGCACCGGGGGCCGCCCGTGGCCGTTCCCTAGCGTCAGAGGCCGTTTGCCACCGATCCAGAGCACCAGGGGCCGCCCATCGCCGACTCAGAGCACCAGGGTCCTCCCGCCGCCGACTCTGAGCACCAGGGGCGCTCTCCCCGCCTCGCAGCTAGAGGACCCCGAGCCGCGCCCCGCAGCAAGATGGCGTGCTCCACGCTTCGGCAGCAGGGGGCGTCCATCGTGCCTTATCGACTGAGGGACCTACGCGAGACCTGTTTTCAATTTATTTATTTTTTCTCTTCTTCCCCCTTTTTTTGCGTGACCGTTGGGGTGGGAGTATGTCACAGGTGCCTGGAGCACCTGTCCCTTATTAACGTACTCTTTGTCTCAGTTGGGTGATTGGTTTATTTTGTGCACGTGATCGGGTGTTTTTTTTACTTAGTTTCCGTGTTCACTTATCCCGGTGCACGTCTTTGTAAGGGTTTATCCTGGTGTTAGTCGAGTTTGTGTTTTCCCCTTTCTGTTTGTGTCCTAACACCATGTTTACTAATAAATCTCCTTTTTTTTTAATGCCCGGTGTCTCGAACTCTCCATCCTGCGTTTTGAAGACGGTACGACGCTGTGCATTTTCCCCGCACAGGTTTAATCCATGTTAGCGTTCACAGGTGCCTCGGCGTTGGGCCTTCTCTTCGCTCAGCCGTGCCCTGTGGACGTTTTCAGGCGCGAGCGCCGTACGCAGTTTCCCCGCGTAGCCGATCTCCCCGGGAAGACGAGCGGATGCTAACATATATATATATATATATATATATATATATATATATATATATATATATATATATAGGTCAACAAAACATCCCAGTTCACCTGTTGTTCACTCATGTTGTATGGAGCAAATTGTGCATTTTAAAGAGACATTCATATCTCATAAATTTTTAGTAAAGTATTGAACTTACAATAAAATTTGCAAAGACGATCAAGAGTTAAAAGGAGCTGAGGTCAGGCCTAGGGTTACTCAGCATTAAATTTGGGAAATCATGTCTTTATGAACTGGGCAAAGTCATGCTGGAAGCAAAAATGAAGCCAAACGCATTTTTCTCGTGTCGCAGAAGGTCCATGACCGGTTCAAAAACATCCCAAAATATTGTGTTAAAACACATAAATTTCCAGGCCAGTAATGACATTGCATTTATAAATGATACAAAAACATTTACTTATTAGTCAAAGCAAAATAACAAATACCACTAGAATAAGCTGACTTTATGTATAAAATTACAAATTAAAAACCATTAGCATAGACTGGAATTTCTATTAGTTTGTTCCAGTTAAAATAAAATTTGTAAGTTCAGGCACTGTTGGACACCAAACCATGGGTCACACTCATTTATTTAATGTATTGTATACTGAAGGCATTTAATAAGTTTAGTGCTCTGGAATCATGTTTTTATTTATTTATTTATTTATTTGTACTTCTGACTGTGTTATTGCCAATTTCAGTCACAAAGTTAGGTGACCTCAAAACTAGGGTGCTAAATTTATAGCCAAATGGAGAAATATTGGCACCCCACAGTTCAAAAAATAGACAGGCTAAAATGATTTTGTAAAGAAATAAAATCTTTAATTGGTATCGAAAATTTTATTAATAATAAAAATTATAGGGCGGCACGGTGGCTTAGTGGTTAGCACGTTCGCCTCTCAGCACTAGGGATTCCCGGTTCGAATCCCCATCTGAGTGGAGTTTCCATGTTCTCCCCGTGTCCGCGTGGGTTTCCTCCGGGTTCTCCGGTTTCCTCCCACAGTCCAAAAAACTGGATTAAGTCTCCAAATTGCCCCATATATTGTTCTCCAAATTGCCCCATACAAAGTGTGTATGTGTCTGTGTGTGAGTGTGTGTGTGCCCAGTGATAGATTGGCGCCCTGTCCTGGGTGTAACTGCCCAGAACCCGAGACGTTCTCCCCATGATGGGCATGGGGAACCCCGCCGCGACCCTAATATAGGATAAAGCGGAAGATAATGGATGGATGGATAAAAATTATAACCCAGTTAGGCAGCCAATGTTCACAGACAACAGTAAAGTGAAGACACTAAAATATACACAGAAAGAAACATTTTCCTTAATGACACACATATTTAAAGAGTTATTTAAAGAGTTAAAAGATTATTTAATGAACATGGAACACCATGTATAGGATAAAACATCATACTGACAACAAAGGTGACTTACACGTACAATCAAGCATTCCACAGCATTTACAGTAGGTTCAAGTAATTTATTTATATAATGCTTTTTACAATAGTACATCACAAAGAAGCTTTACAGTGTTGTAAGCCTTTAAACCCCAAAGAGCAAGCTGAAGCGGCAGTGTTATGTTGTTATATTAATAAGGAAACCTTGGGAGGAACAAGGCTCAGTGAGGGACTCATCCTTCTTGAGCAGCATCAACAGCGTTGGACAGTCATGCACAGATTTTGTAGTGATCAGGTGTCTGTATTTAACAATTGTAAAAATGATAAGAATTGAAAAGGTAGATGGTGGGCCTAAATCATCCAAGCAAAATCCGGCAAACACAAATTAAAAAAACAAAACAAAAAAAAACTAAGGTCTAATTAACCAAAATGCCATATAATTGCAAGACTGTAAATGAAAACAGAGACAACACCGTTCAGAAGAGTGCGTTTGTGTACATGCCTATGTTCCCCTACCTTTCAATCTGCTACAATAGGCTTCAGCATCCCTGCGATCCTAACCCAGATAAAGGGATATAGAGCACTTTCATGCACTAAAATATAACAAATTCAATGTTGTCCAGTATAACTGAGGTCACTAGGATTAAAACGATTTAAATTGAATTAACCAAGGATGGTGTTATTATCAAGCACAATATAGTGTTTATCTATGCGAGTAAAAAAGTTGTCACCTCACCATATTGTCCAACTATAAAACCATAGAAATAATGTAAGAACAGATATTTAACTCAAACTCTTAACCACTGGGATTTACTTATTTGCACACAGTCCACTGGAATAACATGGAATATGATTGCTTCAAAGTTTGTTTAATGAAGGCATTTTTTCTGGAGAACATAAATTTAGCCACTGACTTTTGTTTAAAAAGTATGGGACTCACCACACTTGAGGTGAGGTGAAGGGAAAAAAATACAATCAACAGGCACTGAAAAAAAGAAAAAGCAACCAAATATATTAGTTTGACTCCACTCTTAAAGACAAGCCTGTCATTTATCTGAATTCCTCCCAACCGATCCACCAATTTTTTAAAAGTAATTACAGACCATTATTTTCTTTCTAAGTCTAGAAATGATGTACAGATTTGTATTTAGGGTAATATATTTAAATGTGATACACTATTATTGAGGTGTATATTGAGTTCACATTATTCCACTGAATGGTAACCTCTGTGAGCTGTTATTAAGATAAACATTGATCGAGGGTCTTCCCATAGGACTGGGGTCAGTTTTAAGCACTGGTGTTTAGCTACTTTCTCCAAGCTCATAACAGCTATCGATAAGAAGCTGTAAGGAGCCATTTAGTTAATGCTGCGTTGAAACTGTTTTCAAACCTAGTCCCTTTATCTAGCATTATTAAAGAAGGAAATCCCAACTGTACTAGCCTCCCAATAAATAGATCATTATTGATTACACCTAAAGGTGTCTTGAGAAATTATGGGCAAAGATGCATCCTCTTATTCTCTGTCACAGTTCACTCCTTATACACAGTATCATACTAATAATCTCTGAAATTATTTTAATTATTTTTCTTAAGAAAGAAAAAAAAACATTATGAAAGAATTACAATTAAATAAGCTATGTAACTCTAGTGTTGTTTGTTTTCTACAAATATTCATTGTTGGCAATTCAGCTTTGCTTAGGAACTTTTCTTGAGTAATTGCTAACTCACTAAAAATGCTTACTAAAAAATGTCTAATAACTCACTTGCTAAAATGCTTGAATGTATCCCAAATAAAAAAGGTAAAAAAAATAACATTTAGTAAAATAATTTATAAAAATAAATATATATCTAGGGATTCCAGGTTCGAATCCCCATCTGGGTGGAGTTTCCATGTTCTCCCCGTGTTCACGTGGGTTTACTCCAGGTTTTCCGGTTTCCTCCCACAGTCCAAAAACATGGATCAAGTCAATTGAATTCTCTAAATTGCCCCATATAGTGTGTGTGTGTGTGTGTGTGTGTGTGTGTGTGTGTGTGTGTGTGTGTGTGTGTGTGTGTGTGTGAGTGAGTGTGTGCCCAGCGATGGATTGGCACCCTGTCCAGGGTCTATCTGCCCAGCGCCCGAAACGTTCTCCCCTGGATGGGCATGGGGAACTCCACCACGACCCTACTAGAGGATAAACCAGGAGATAAATAGGGCATAGTAAAGCTTGGAGTTTTTGCATTACTGAATGTTAAAAATGGAAATCAGTTTTGCTATTTATTACCATTACTGTTAATTTTATACTATTTGTGAGAATTCCTAAAATTTTATTTACCAAAGTCTTATTTTATTAGACTTTTCTCTGCTAAATATTTAAGCTCACAGAATAAAATGTGTTAAAATATAGCTGCCAATTTCATTCATTCATTTATTTATTATCTTCCGCTTTATCCTCTATTAGGGTCGCGGTGGGGTTCCCCTATGCCCATCCAGGGGAGAAAGTTTCTGGCGCTGGGCAGATACACCCAGGACAGGGTGCCAATCTATCGCTGGGCACACACTCATTTACACAGACACGCACGCATACACACTCTATATGGGGCAATTTGGAGAACTCAATTGACTTGATCCATGTTTTTGGACTATGGGAGGAAACCAGAGAACCCGGAGGAAATCCACGCAGACACAGGGAGAACATGGAAACTCCAACCAGATAGGAATTTGAACCGGGAATCCCTAGCACTGAGAGGCAAACGTGCTAACCACTAAGCCTGCTTATCCACTGTATATACATTTTTGTTATTGTTAATTATTTGGTCAACATTCAACTTTCAATTGTTATTAAACATTTTTAAAGACTAAATATCTAATGTAGATATTTGGATAAGGTTGGCTATTCTGTGTCACCATAAATTGAATTGTAATAGAATACAAAGTACTAACAAAGAAACTAAATTCACATTAATGCACATAAAAGTGACACAAACCATCTATCCATTATCTTCAGCTTAATCCACCACTAGGGTCACAGTGGGGGTTCCCCATACCCACCCAGTTGAGAATGCCTCAGGCACTTGGCAGATACACCCAGGACAGGGTGCCAATCCATCGCTGGGCACACACACAAACACACTGTATAATGGGCAACCTGGAGCATTCAGTTTACCTTGATCCATGTTTTTGGACTGTGGGAGGAGACTGGAGAACCTGGAGGAAACCCACACAGTAATTGGAAGAACATGGAAACTAACTACTAAGCCACATGTTAACATTCATTCATTCATTCATTATCTTCCGCTTATCCTCTATTAGGGTCGCAGTGGGGTTCCCCATGCCCATCCAGGGGAGAACATCTCGGGCGCTGGGCAGATAGACCCAGGACAGGGCGCCAATCCATCGCTGGGCACACACTCACTCACACAGACACACTCTAAACGGGGCAATTTTGAGAATTCAATTAACTTGATCCATGTTTTTTGGACTGTGGGAGGACACCGGAGAACCCGGAGGAAACCCACGCAGACACGGGGAGAACATGGAAACTCCACCCAGATGGGGATTAGAACCGGGAATCCCTAGCGCTGAGAGGCGAACGTGCTAACCACTAAGCCACCGTGCCGCCACATGTTAACATAATTTGCTTAATTAAATAATTGAGCAAAAACAGGAACCAAGAGTAAAAACAGAAACAGTGACAAGAAGAAACATGAAATAAAGAGTGCTCCTGTCCTGACATCTATCGGGTTAATGTAAGTATGGGAGGATGGCATTGGGGAGAAGGTGGAGCCCTCGAAAATGGTTAAGTAAATCAACTATCACAGCTCTGCCTAATGAAGTATGCACCCTTTAAAACCGAGAAAAATCACATGCCGTGGGGAGAGACCAACCACGAGCTGGAGTGACGGAGGAATCATCACGGCTATGAACTAATAATTCTGTAAAAATGGGTATTTCTTTAAAGTAGTCATTTTGGGTATCTGAATAAAGCCAGTTCGTTAGTCTTCCGTCCTGATTCATTCCACCCCTCCTTAAGTGTAATGGTTAAATGTTACCGTTACGTACACTTATCTACAAACTATACTGTAGGTAACAATGAGAATTTGTTAAACTTTTAAAACAAGAATTTATTTTTTCTGGGCGCCACAATGGCTTAGTGATTAGCACGTTCGCCTTTCCGCACTAGGGACTCCCGGTTCGAATCCCCATCTGGGTGGAGTTTCCATGTTCTCCCTGTGTCTTCGTGGGTTTCCTCCGGGTTCTCCGGTTTCCTCCCACAGTCCAAAAACATGGATCAAGTCAATTGAGTTTTCCAAAATTGCCCCATGTGTGTATGAGAGTGTGTTTGTGTGTGTCTGTGTGAGTGAGTGTGTGCTCAGCGATAGATTGGTGCCCTGTCCTGGGTATATTTGCCCTGCGCCCAAAACGTTTTCCCCTGGATGGGCATGGGGAACCCCCCCGCGACCCTAATCTAGGATAAAGCGGAAAATAATAGATGGATGGATTGATGGATTTATTTTTTCTTACGAAAAACTGAATCAGTATCATTTTGCTTAATATAATTAGTTTTTCTGGCTAAACAATGTTATATGTGGGTATTTATTCAAGCACATGCTTATGAACAACAAAAGAGACTGTATTTGAAAGGTTTGATGTTGCATTCATGCTTTCATCTGGCTTTGAACCAGCCTGGCTTTGTCCTGTCTCTAAAGGGTCTGCTTTACTGCATTCCTATTCGCCAACTACAAAGAGCGAATTTTGATGGAGTAGCACAGCTGGAGAACAGCAATCTGAAGATCACAGCTGGATGAGAGAAAAGTATTGGCCATCCCAGAATCCCTTGGATATTTACCGTAGATCATGGCTAAAAAGGACGAGAGACCTGGGCTACCACCCAGAGAAGAGGGCTGCATTTGAAAGGACAAACAGTAATGAGGTCCACACAAATATAAATCTACACACATGGCACCCCCTCATGAGAAAGATACTGCCAGATTTCATGTCTATGGGTGTTTCTTTTTGCACTGACACACTTGAAACCCTCAAAGCAATAAACATGACCATAAGTCTGAAGTAATGTATTATCAGTTAGAGGAAATGCCTTTCAAAAAAAGAATATGTGTGATTGTCTGTGCTTTCATCCCACTGTGCCATTTCATATGTGTTAAAATTCCCCACTTACACTAGCTGTCTGCGGTTAGACGGGACACCGTTTTGTTTGGTATAGTGGTCCGATCTTATGGAAAAAAGTAACCACATTTTTGCTTTGTGATTTCAGTGGAATAAAACAGACAGTCTAAGTTATGCCAACATGCTGCATTTATAAGCAAGAGCAACTGACAGCCGAAGCAACCAAGACTGGACTGTTTTCTTAATTGACATGATTAAAGCCAATTCTAGATGTCCAATAATCCTGCTTCGGTTGCTTTAACAGACTGTGTGCTCTCTGAATGTTTAGGATTTCAGTGAGGTCCGTTTCAGTGAGGCCCATTAAAAAAGCTAGTTTCTGTAAATATGTTTTCATTAATACACAATTATCTGTTGCTATAAATCTTTATTCTATCCTGGATGCCTCAAGGTCACAACGCCTACCTCTGGGTCAGGGAAAGTTCACTTGGTTAGCTCCTACTACCTGACCAGTTCATGCCCATAAAACCTTCATACTGCTTCTGTAATACCACACAATATTTTAGTTATTAGGAGTTTAATGTCAAGATAGCATCACTGACCGTTTTCCCCGACAGGAACAGTTACAAACAATACAGTCATGCGGCAATTTTCGTACCTTCAATTGGCATAATTGTATCGTCCAATTGACTTATATCATCAAAAATCTAAATAAATATGACAATCACAATGTTCATTGTGCTGTAATGTCGCTTCCTGGAGGCTGTTCCTGTAAGGAATAAATTGCAGATACATTTTAATACCTACCTTTTATTAAGAGACACGTCCATTATTTTGAAAATGATGTCTTTGAATTTTACTTCGCAGACATTACACTACATATTTTACTTTAACATTACCACAAACAGCATTGTCATGCTAAAAGGCCTTGCAGATTCGCAAGTAAACTTTGCAACCTTAAATGACTACACAACAGAAATTAAATGCAGGCAAGGAATTTTAAAGTCAGCAAAAGCAGTCGAATCACCCCAAACATGGGGATTTTCCAGCATAACTTGTGGGTTAGCAATGTAAAACCGCATCTAAGGAATGTGAAGGTATAAGTGAGTTTCAGAGTAAAAGGGCAATTTTTTAGGGTTAGATTGAGTCCATTAAAGATTCTTCTATGTGCTCTAAGACTTGGCCCCATGCTTTTAAGCCTTGTATTTACACATTCACTGTCAGGTAAGGTCAAAGGGTGGCCTGTGTTTGAGACGATATTGATCATCTCTACTTTCAGCAGATCACAAATAGCATTAGCCTGGTTCAGCTTCACTGTGTCAGGGGAAGACACACACTCACAAATGCTTACTTATGTCTTTTTCAAGGCTTGTTTAGAAAAGAGAGTGCTAATGAACCCATATAGTATTTTACAAAAGTGAGCAACCCCTTGACGTTTTATAAATTTATTATTTCACAATATTATGTGGTAGATCTTGCATTAAGAAATGTGCTTTTTAAGCATTTTTGATAAATCTTCAACAAGGTTTTAGAAAGTGATGAGCCACAACATATTTTCCTTAAAAAAAAGTAAAGATTTGAAGGTTGTGCTCTTATTTTATACTCATGTGTTATTTCATGTGGATTTCCTGAACATGATAATGCTCACTTAACCTATTGTTAAAAAAAACTTAAAGCATTGTTCATGTGTAAATTCAAAGAGCAATAATAGTGCTTAAAATATTCATGCATTGTCTAAATGCTAGAATTAAATGCTAAAATATATCTCTCAAATACTTTTATCTCTGCATTTACACGCATACTCTCTCACGCGCATACTACACACTTTAACTGATGCCCAAACAGGAACGTAAAGGTAAGGTGGGATTAATTAGACAAAGGGAAACCACAAAGGGAAAACAAGGCAGAAGATAATGAGGAACACATTTAGCAAATAACTGATTAACAACATGTAGTTAATGACACACAGACCAGACAGGATTGGAAACACAGTCTGCTCATTACAAAGTGGTTATGGGTTATGTGGCTCATGTCTAATGTATCAGCAAGCTAAAAAGAGATGTAGATTCTTATATAGTGGGTAAGTACAATTCAAAAATAAAATGAAAAAAATGCTTTACTTAAACTTAATTATCATTCCTTGTCTATTATCCATCCATCCATCCATCCATTATCTTCCGCTTTATCCTCTATTAGGGTCACGGGGGGGTTCCCCATGCCCATCCTGGGGAGAACGCCTTGGGCGATGGGCAGATACACCCAGGACAGGGCACCAATCCATCGCTGGGCACACACTCACTCACACATACATACTCTATATGGGACAATTTGGAGAACTCAATTGACTTGATCCATGTTTTTGGACTGTGGGAGGAAACCGGAGAACCCGGAGGAAACCCGAGCGGACATGGGGAGAACATGGAAACTCCATCCAGATGGGGATTCAAACCGGGAATCCCTAGCGCTGAGAGGCGCCCTCCTTGTGTATTAATGGTTTTATTTTAAGTTTGAAAACTTTTCCACAAAAAATGGCTTTTAAAAGCCAAATCTGCTATAGGTGATATTCAGGGCTTGTAAAGAATTGGAATAATCTTGGCCAAAATATTTTGTTTAACATTCATGAAAATAGAAGACCCAAAATTTGTTTCTTTAAATGAATGCTGCCTGGCTTTAAAATTAGGGCACGTGGTAAATGTACATGTCATCACTCAAAGTGTGTGCCAGTTTTCAGGTTCTGGCAAAACCTAATTCTAAACCACTAGCATTAACCTATTTGGGCATAAATTACAGATTCCATTGATCAAGCTCCAACAAGACACATGGCAAAGACTATTTTCTCACCACAGAATAAAGGGTGCAGTGTTTACTGAAGTTTTTCTTCACATGTCACTGTTTTGGTTCCGCCCTGCATAATCATATGTTTCCACACTGACCATGCAACATATCATGAGGTCATTAAGCATAAAATGTGGCTTTCTCATCTCTAAAATAGAAATGTGGGGGAATAATATTACTAAACTCTCTCAGCCTGTACTGGTATCAGACAATGGCAAACTGCTATGAACAAAGTCATGTCTGACAACCACAACTTAAAATTATTAAAAAATGGATATTTTTAAGCATTGCAAATCACATCAGGCATAGTTATTTTTCCAGTATTTGTGTGTGTTTGATAGCAGTTACAGGGTGGTTTCACCAAGATTGCATACAAACAGTGATTTGTGTATGACGATGATGAACTTATAAAGCAGATGAGGTAATAGACCTCATCTGTGACTTATCTGTATGTATGTCATAAGGAGGGGTGAGATGGTGAAAAAATGCTACTTGTGTAGATATTTCTGTTGCTCCATGCTCCTTGTATTTCTGTTGACCTACTCTCACCTGCCTTCTCCATTGCTCTGACACCTGTTCCACACATTTACCTGGTTGCCCTTCTCTCTGCACAATCTACTTTACTCTCCCGTGCACTATGTTTGGCCGTCACTTCTCCCTCTGGCTTCACAGTCGTCCCCCCACCTGCTCCACCAGTCATTTGTGTGCTGTAGGGGTCCTCCATGCACTGAAATGGAACAGCTTGTGTGCTGCGGCACAGCACTGAGCACCCAGGATTGCCCCACCTTGAACTCCAAGGATAACCCACTATTTCATATTGCATTACATTGGTGTTCTAGAGTAATTTTACATCCTTGTGGTTTCTTTTAAAGTACATGTGTTTGTGTGTGTATCCTTGATTTCCCCTGCATTAACACTTTACTTAGTTCCTTAGTATCTTCTTCCTCTCCCAACGCCTCTTTGTCACACATCCAATCAAACAACCTTCTCCTACTTCTCCCCTGTTTTAGAATTGAACATCTGCAAGATTCTTCTTGCCAGCAAACTGACTACTTGCACCCTTGATTCCATCCATTCTCACCTTCTTCAGTCCATTGCTTCCTCTATCACATCAACACTTACACACATCATCAACTCCTCTCTCACCTCTGCTACTTTTCCTGATTCTTTCAAACAGGCCATAGTTAAACCTCTGCTCAAAAAGCTAACTCTCTACCCAAATTTGGTTGAGAGCTACAGACCTGTATCACTTTTACCTTTCCTGTCTACACTTGAATGGGTGGTTTCTACACAAGTCTCCAGGTTTCTTACTCAGAATAACCTCTATGATCCCAATCATTTTGTTTTTAAAGGTGGTCATTCCACTGAGACAGCATTGCTTTTTGTGGTTGACTCACTTAATACTGCCAAAGCTAACTCTCTATCCTCATCCTGCTGGACCTCTTGGCAGCTTTTGATACAGTAAATCAGCAGATTCTACTGTCCACTCTATTTAAACTAGGTTTTTCTATTTAAACTTGCACAACACATTTAACAATGGTTTCGATCCTATCTAACGAAGTGTCATGGTATGGGGAAATTCCTAACCCTTACCAAGTTGCCACTGGCGCTCCTCAAAGCTCTGTACTTGGTCCCATCCTCTTTTCATTGTACATGACATCACTGAGAACAGTCAGTCAGGCACCTGGTTTCTTTTACCACTGCCATGCTGATGACACTCAGCTACATTTGTTTTTTGCCTCTGACGACACCACTCTCTCAAATCAAATATCTGCCTGCCTCACCAACATATCTGTTTGGATGAAGGCCCGTCATCTCAAATTAAATTTGGCAAAAAAAGAGCTTCTCATAATCCCAGCTAAACCCTTAATCCATCATGACCTGACCTTACAAATTAATGGCTCCACAATCTCTTCAACCGACTTGGTTCGTAACCTTGGTTTTATAATTGAATCACATCTGATCATGTCACTAAAACTGCCTGTTCCTGCAGATTCCTATTTTCTAAAAGGAATCTATATTTCTAACATACACTCCAAGTTGTTTACATCGCTCTTGTGATGAATGTCGCCTGGTGATTCTCACTCCATAGCGTTCACCATTTAGCAACTTTAAGAAACAACAACAAAAAAAAAGGGGTGGGATCGGATAATAAACAGGTTTGGTAATTCTACCAAGTAGCTATTTTTTCTTCTGACTTGTGTTGTTCTCTCATTTGTAAGTAAGTTACTTTGGATAAAAGTGTCTGCTGAATGACTAAATGTAAATGTAATGTAAATGTAAATACATTACCTTATGTTATGAGTCTGGCTCGGAGAGAACAGAGGAGACGTAGATGCAGAACAACTGTGGTTTATTAAACCAATCAAAGAGCGGCGACCGAGTGACACGTGACTGAGTAGGTGATCGGCAGCAGGATCACTGGAGCACTCAATGGATGTCACATGCATAGCTTGAGTACCAGAACTGGCAGCGAACCTGGTATCAAACAGAAGAAAGCAGAAGAACACAAACCAACACCAAACACAAAATATAAACACTGGGGAATAGATTAAACAAAGAGAGTGGGAAATAACGTGAAAGGAGGGGCTAAATAGAACAGGAACAGGATAGATGAGGTGAAGTGATGGATGAGGCGGTAACCAGGGAGAACCGAGGGTGGATGACGGGGAAGGAAACACACCGACGGGAACCTGGAACCGGGACACAGAGAAGTGGTTAATATTAGTTGTGTTAAATGTGTTATGTACATCGATAGTGGAGAGGTTAGTAAGTGACAAACCACTAGTAACAAACCACTAGAACCATGGAGCGTAAATGAAGACAAACTAAATTAAAGGTATTTAGGGTTCCATGGAAGGACAGTATGACTGGGTACAAACATGCACTCAATGCAGCAAAGACTAAATATCATTCTGAACTAATAGAGAACAACAAAAACAACCAAAGATTCCTCTTTAGTACCATTGCCAAATTAACTCGAAGTGCTACAGAATCAGATTCACAGATTCACTTACAGCTCAGCAGCAATGATTTCATGAATTTCTTTAGTGATAAAATTGAAAACATAAGACTTAAATCATCTAATGCATCATGTTGCATAATCAATAATCAACCCTCAATGATCTCTGAAAAATCTAGTGGTAGAGAAAATAATATAGTACAAGAGTTAAATACCTTTAACCCCATATCTAAAAAAGAGCTTGTCTCATTAATTACACAATCATGGACAACATCCTGTCTGTTAGACCCAATACGTACAAACCTCCTTAAAGACCTCCTACCAAACATTACAGAGCCTGTTATAAACATTATAAATTCATCACATAAAGTAGGTTATGTCCCCAAAAATCTAAAGTGTGCAGTCATTAAACTATTTCTTAAAAAACCTAATTTAGATCCTTTAATACTGTCCAACTATAGACCAATATCAAACCTTTCATTTTGTCTCTAAAATCCTAGAAAAAAATTGTGTTCAACCAGCTGAATCGCCATTTTCTAACTAATAACGTTCATGAAGTTTTTCAGTCAGGTCTTAGATCTCATCATAGCACTGAGACAGCCTTAATTAAAGTCGTTAATGACTTATTAATGTCCTCTTATAATAACCAAATCTCTTCCCTTGTATTATTAGATCTTAGTGCAGCCTTTGACACTATAGACCATAACATCTTAGATAGATTAGAAAACACCGTGGGCATTACAGGATCTGCACTCCAGTGGTTCAAATCCTACCTGACAGATCGATATCAATTCACCTGTGTTAACAACCAATGTTCTGATCTTGCTAAAGTTAAATATGGTGTTCCGCAAGGGTCATTTCTGGGTCCAATCCTATTTGCCCTATATATGCTTCCATTGGGGTAAATTATTCGTAAACATGGAATCAGTTTCCACTCTTATGCAGATGATACACAGTTATACATTTCAGCTAACTGTAATGATTTTTGTTCAGTCAGTAAGCTCGAGTACTGCATCCAAGATATTAAAATATGGATGTCAAAAAACTTCCTACTGCTAAATTCTGATAAAACAGAGTTTCTGATAGTTGGACCCAAGGACAAAATTAACAAAGCTTCTAACACTATGTTAAACCTTGATAACTCTTTAATTAGACCCAGCTCATCTGTAAATAATCTCGGTGTCACTATTGATTCAGATCTCTCCTTTACAAAGCACATTAGCAATATTACTAGAATTGCATTTTTTCACCTTCATAACATTTCGAAGCTACGAAATATCCTCTACCTCCAAGATGCAGAAAAACTAATTCATGCTTTTATTACCTCAAGGTTAGATTATTGTAATTTACTTCTGACAGGATGTTCTAATAAATCATTACATAAATTACAACTTGTTCAAAATGCTGCAGCTAGAGTTTTAACTAAAACCAAAAAGTTTGATCATATCAGTCCTGTGTTATCAAACTTGCACTGGCTACCAGTTAAGTTTCGTATTGAGTACAACATTTTATTAATAACATATAAAATTCTACATAATCAGGCTCCACAATATCTGAGTGAGCTGATTCAATCGTACAAGCCAACATGTGAGCTCCGATCTCAAAGTGCTGGTTTACTCTTAGCTCCTAGAATAAATAAAATTACTGCTGGTGGAAGAGCGTTCTCCCACAAGGCTCCTCAACTTTGGAATAGCCTTCCAGTTACTGTTCGTAATTCTGAATCACTATTAGTCTTTAAAAATAAATTAAAAACACATTTATTTATTCATTTATTTATTAATTTTGCGTTTAATTAATCCCCTGTAGATAAAGATGTAGATCTCAGGCTTGGCTGTGTTGGGGTGGTAATTTGTGATCAGTGTGTACTGGCGTTTCACCTTTTCACCCACCTCATCATTAATAAGGGAAGGATGGAAAGGACGAGGACGAGGGAAAGGGAGAGAGGGAGGATGAGAGGTCGGTAGAAGCGGGGAACAGAGAGAGAGGAACACGCTATTACTAAACACACTCGAAATCGCAAACACCCAACGGAGACCAAAACACGGAAGTACACAAAGAAAGACTGCAGGGAATATCACTCGGATAACGCTCGGTAATGGTGTGGAACGACCAACACTTCGTGCCAGACCAGCGAAACAGGAAGCCTTATAAAGGAAAGAAAGAACCCGGAAACAATGAACCTCACCTGGTGCACGGAGAACGCTGATTAGAAGGCGGGGCTAGGGGAACGCGCCGCAGCGCTGACACCTTACCTCAACTTTGGACCCTGTCTTGATGCCGCATTGGCAACCATAAGCATAACAGTGACTTCTGACATTAGAAACAATTAAAGTACTCCCTGCTTTCAAGTATATTACAAAAAGTCTCCAAACCAATACCTTCATGTGAGTGGGCATTACGCCTAACCAGAGGAAAACTTATTCAAGTATGATGTCCTGGAAGCCTGCTGAAAAATAAATCGTGAAACACAGTTTCATTTAAGACTGAGAACCTACTTTAAAAGTCAAAATTTTTGTGCTGGAGTAATATTTTATATCATATTTGGCATGAATGTATAACTCATAACTTGACCACAAGATGAAAGTGAAACTAATATAAGCAAGGCAGCAACATTTATGCAACAATGTAAAATAAATAAATAAATAAATAAATAAATATTATTATTGTTATTATTATTATTATTATTATTATTATTATTATTAACATAATAATAATTAATAATAATTAATAAATAAATAAACTACATTTATTAATATTAGTGTGTGCTTGCATTTCACCTCTTCACCCACCTCATCATTAATGGGGGTGTGGCACTGAAATAATGCTGTTCACATGCAGTCACATGCTGCACTGTGTCAATCAATCACTTGTTACTTGAATGCTGGGCTTTATTATTAGCTCTAACTGCCTTTCTTGTCTGTTTCTTTTGAGGTGTGACCGGTTTCCTGGAGGTGTAATCAGATCTTCATCCATGGCTCTGCCGAAGCACTGCGGCTACGACGAATACTGGATGGAACCTGGATATTAATTGGACTGGCGGTCCTGCAGGACCCCCTTTAATGGACATTTAGTTTTCCAGTTGTTAGAGTTTTTCCATTTGTTAAATATAGTCACCCGATCTCAACACTATCGGTACATGACTGTCCTACACTATTGTTGCTGCCTGGCCGCTCAACGAGGATGAGTTCCCCACTGAGTCTTGGTCCTCCCAAGGTTTCTTCCTTAAAATAACAACATAACAAGGAGTTTTTACTTGCCACTGTCGCTTTGGCTTGCTCTTTGTGGGTTTAAAGGCTTTTCATTCTGTAAAAATACTTTGTGACAATATACTGTTGTAAAAAGCGCTATATAAATAAATAAATTGAACTTAAAAAAAAAAAAAACTTAATAGAACAACAAATAAACCAAGTTATGAATAATTAATAGACAACAAAGTAGTCAGAAGAATGAAAATAAAAGTACACATTGGAAGTAATACTAATATAAGCAAGGCAGCAAGATTGATGCAACAATGTAAAACGTTAAATAAATAAATAATAATAAATAAATAAATAAACTAAATTTATTAATAGAACAACAAATAAACCAATTTATGAATAATTAATAGACAACAAAGTAGCCAGAATGAAATGAAATGAAAGAAAGAATGAAAATAAAAGTACACATTAAAGAGCTGAAACAAGGAACAACCATGTGTGGAAAACATATGTGTGAGGAAAGATTCTGAATACAGATAGGTCACTTGAAACTTTGGAAGGAATACTGAAACTGTGTTAAAGTCAAAATACAACATGTCCGATCCCTTCCGCGCATGTTCAGCGTACTGTTTACCCCAAAAGTGGCTGATCTGTGACAGTAAAATCTCACCAACAGTTTTTTATACAGTGCCAGTAACGGTGCCATATATTTTCCTTTTTTTCCTGACATCCGATGTGGTTGTCAATTTTATTACAAACTCCTTAGCTTAGCAGTGACTTATAGTCCTGCAGACATGCGTGTGCTTGTCTGTTCAAGTGCAAAGTTCTTTAACTCCCTTGTTTTTACCCCCTTTAATCAAGTTGTTTGTCATTGGTAGATTTAGTTAATTCCCTAGGTATGGCGGCCATTAGGTTTATTAATGTGTCGGATTATGTTTTTGAGACTAGGTTATAAATCAATCTGTGCTGAGGAGGGAATTAAATTTTTGATCAATGTTGGATACCATATGGTTTGTTCAAAGAATCTCACATCGGATGGCATTTTTACCTCTGTTAAGCCCCATAGCTCATCTTTTATTTTACTTTTCAGTTCAGTTAACTTACCCCTGCCATCACCCTGTGTCAGACACAGTCCCTGTGATGGTGTGGCATTACAGCCCTTTCATAGTGTAATGCCGCAATTACTTTACTCGTGGAGCAGGTTCTGACCTGACTGATGAAGAGAAAGTAAATTTTTATCTGTTGTTATTAATTGATGGGCTTAATACTTGGATAAATATATTATTTGTATCACACTTAATATCATTTATATCAAACATTTGGTGCAGGTTTATATTAAAATTTAAAAGCTTATACAAAGCAAAACTAGAGAAGATGTAGGAAGAAATCAAACTATAAGGATACTAAACTTAACAGAATGGCCCTCAAGATTAAAAAATACAGTGCAACAAATACAAAAACAAAAAGGTGGACACAGGTTGTAAGATATCTGCTATATAATATAAGTGATATATATTACAGAGACTTTTATAAACATTATAAATTCATCACTTAAAATAGGCTATGTCCCCAAAAATCTGAAGTGTGCAGTCATTAAACCATTAATTAAAAAAACGAATTTAGATCCTCTAATACTGTCCAACTATAGACCAATATCAAACCTCCCTTTTGTCTCTAAAATCCTAGAAAAAATTGTGTTTAATCAGCTGAATCGCCATCTTCTAGCTAATAACGTTCATGAAGTTTTAGTCAGGTTTTAGGTCTCATCATAGCACTGAGACAGCCTTAATTAAAGTCGTTAATGACTTATTAATGTCCTCTGATAATAACCAAATCTCTTTTCTTATCTTAGTGCAGCCTTTGACACTATAGACCATAACATCTTAGTTGATAGATTAGAAAACACTGTGGGCATTACAGGATCTGCACTCCAGTGGTTTAAATCCTACCTGACAGATCGATATCAATTTACCTGTGTTAACAAACAATGTTCTGATCTCGCCAAAGTTAAATATGGTGTCCCACAAGGGTCAGTTCTGGGTCCACTCCTATTTGCATTATATATGCTTCCATTGGGATCAATTATTCGCAAACATGGAATCAGTTTCCACTCATATGCAGATGATACACAGTTATATGTTTCAGCTAACCCTAATGATGGTCGTTCAGTCAGTAAGCTCGAGGACTGCATCCAAGATATTAAAATATGGATGTCAAAAAACTTCCTACTGCTAAATTCTGATAAAACAGAGTTTCTGATAGTTGGACCCAAGGACAAAATTAACAAAGCTTCTTACACTATGTTAAACCTTGATAACTCTTTAATTAGACCCAGTTCATCTGTGTATAATCTCGGTGTCATTATTGATTCAGATCTCTCCTTTACAGAGCACATTAGCAATATTACTAGAATTGCATTTTTTCACCTTCGTAACATTTCAAAGCTACGAAATATCCTCTCCCTCCAAGATGCAGAAAAACTAATTCATGCTTTTATTACCTCAAGGTTAGATTATTGTAATTCACTTCTGACANGGCACTGAAATGATGCTGTTCCGGGGCGCCATCTCATCTATGTAGAGCCTGCAGTATCTGCCTCTTTTAGTTGTGCTGCTCTAGTCAGTGATGCCGGAGTCACATGCTGCACTGTGTCAATAAATTAGTTATTAATTAAATGTCATGCTTTATTAGCTCTAACTGCCTTCCTTGTCTGTTTCTTTTGAGGTGTGACCGGCTTCCTGGAGATCTTCATCCATGGCTCTGCCGACGAACACTGATGGAACCTGAATATCCATTGGACTGGCGGCCCTGCAGGACGCCCCCTTAATGGACTCACTTATAGTTTTCCAGTTTTTAGTTTTTCCATTTGTTAAATGTCTCTACATGGCTGTCCTACATTGTTGTGGCTGCCTGGCCGCTCAAGGAGGATGAGTCCCCCACTGAGTCTTGGTCCTCCCAAGGTTTCTTCCTTGAATAACAACAGAAAAGGGAGTTTTTTCTTGCCACTGTCGCTTCGGCTTGCTCTTTGGGGGTTTAAAGGCTTTTCATTCTGTAAAGCTGCTTTGTGACAATGTACTGTTGTAAAAAGCGCTATATAAATAAATAACTTGAACTTGAACTTAATAAAACCAAATTAAAAACCAGCAGGAACAAGAAAAGCAAAGATTAGAGTGGGCTAATGACCTTCTTGACACATTCGCTTGCACCACTGTGTTGCCAATTGGATGTGACTTTAAAGGAAAAGGAAATGTGACTTTTAAAAAAATATATTAGGATGACTGCTTAAATCAAAATAATCATAAAAATATATAATATTAATGTCAGGTAGAAACAGGGGAGCTGATCATCAAATTAGCAGTTAATTCACAGATGCACATTAACTTTTATCACCCTTTTTTCTATTAATAAAAATTACTTGGCTGTTATAAGTCCAAAAGCTTTTAAATGAAACTTGTATTATGTCATTTATTTTTTATCATTTTTTAGTCATGAAAATTCTTTGCTTTTGGTGATATTGATTGAATTTCTGAAAGGCTACCACAAGTCATTGTCTTACCTTTTTCTTGCTTGTGTCTACAATGCAGTTCACTTTAATCATTTTAATTGATGCACAATGTAAGTAAAAATTCATTCAATGCTTTCAGATATGCCATGTTGTGAAATAGCACTATAAGCCTTTCAAAGGAAAGAATACAAAGTATTTTACTTCGATTCTACTTGATTAAACTAGATAGAATTAAAAAAAAAATCTTTTCAGTTTTTTAAATCAATATTTCATCGATTCAGATATTTTTTGTTCTTTGGAATCCAAAAACATGAAGAAAATAAGGCCCATATTAAAATATAGCAAATTTCCTTTTAAGAATACTTAGCCCATAAAAAATAATAATAGTTTGAATGAGGTGGAATAAAATTAACACCAAATTAACCAAAACTTATTAAAAAAACTGTTATGAGAGCACAAGACATAAGTAAAGGGTAAACTTATGTTTAATTATCTATTTTTGAAGGATACATAATGATTACTATTGGTACTATTGATACTGGTTTTAAAAAAAAAATATGTCAGGCACATCTGGTGTTGCTTTATTTCAAACCCTAGAAACAAAAAAAATTAAATCTACAGTAAATAAAGTCCCCCTCCATAATACATTTGTGACAACCCAAACATATTCTGTCCTACAATGGTTACAAAAATATTCCAAAATTCAGGAAGTTTATCTTTTTACCAGTGGTTTAAATGAACTGATTCTCTTTCCCCATTTTGCTGATTGACTTATTAATTCAAATTGCTCTCTGACCGCATGCATGTAGCTTGGATAATTATTAGTGGAGGGTGGGAGATGAAAGGCGCCACATTACGGTCCTATTCCAATTTCTGCTGATATGTGTGATCTGCCAGCTCTTTGATGTTGTAAGCTTTTTCAGATAATGTACAGAGGATAAAAATACTACACCATGTAATCTGGCATTTATCCCATGGGAGCTGAATTCCAGTGTGACACATGTCAAGAGAAAGACGGAGGAAAGGAATCTTGAAAGAAAGGCAACGTTTCTCCGCAAGCTCAAACTCCACATCTCGTCAGAGATCATCAAAAAACTTGGGGTTTTAAATGCGAGGGAAAATTCAGTCTTTTCATTAAAAATGATAAATACATGAACGAAAGAGTGGAAATGGTAATTAGGAAGCCAAGATTAGCTTCCACAGGCTACCTGAGGCTTTTGCCTGGTTCATTTTTTTTGTATTTTTACAGAATTAAATTAATCTATGCGTCTATTGCAAAAAAATTTAGTATTTAAAAAAGTTGTAAATATTACTATAATATAAAATAATGCTATAATAAATATGATGTTTTTTTATTAACGAAATTTTAAGATTTTGTTTATGGAATAGATGTTAAATTTAGTATCTTATCGTTTGCCTTGAAAACAGTATTGCGCCCATTTGTATTGCTGTGCATTGTTGTTTTAGGTATTCTGTAAAATGTGCCTTAGCATTTTTGCAATTTGTTTGTCTCAGGTGTTTGTTTTTAAAGCAATTCCATGCTGTCTGAAAGATATTTCTATCAGGGCTGTGTCAGAACTATTTTACATATTGCGGGATTTTCTTGTTCTGTGATTGCTAAAGTTAGGTCTTTTTAAAATTGAACTTTTTTGCAGTGTTGACAAATTTGAAATAAACCAGACACCTTTCCATAATAAAACTGCATATTAACCTACTGTCTACCCACCATAAGCTAATCTTGAACTGGCATGAATAAAGCCACGGCAGGTCATAATGTGTAATGACGATTCAAATGATGATTAGAAACTTTATATGACGAATTTTGTGCAAATTGTTATGGGCAATATATTAATGAACAGGCAACACATCAGTATAAGAAGAAGAAATGGAAAAATAGTGTGCGAGTGTGGGTGTGAGAGAAAGAGTGAGAGAGGGTAAGGATGGAGTGTTAATGATATATCTTCCTACATTGGGCCTGTGATTCCAATTTGGAAGCTGTCAGTGGTAGGTGATGGAGTGTCGGAGCTGCAGGCTTGATATGTGTGGAAAGGGCAGCTTCTATAGAGCTCAGCAGTGCCTCTGTCATCACACACACACACACACACACACACACACACACACACACACACACACACACACA